>BOPN01007923.1:30000-37500 GCA_017312705.2 Penaeus japonicus | reverse complement strand
TTATCACTATCATTATGGTGTTATTATCAACATCACCATTGTTTTCAGCATCATTACTATCATCATCATTATTTTCATTATTTTCAGCATCATTACTATCATTATCATTATTTTGTCGTTGTTATATTTTCTATCACCTTCACCATTATCATTTTATTACAAACATCATCATTTTTATCTTCCTTATCTTCCCCCGCAAAGGAACCGCCTTGTCGTGGCGCGGGGGCTTGAACTCCTTCCTCGGATGAGCCCGCTCTGAATCTTGCCAGTCTCTTCCTCCCGCTGAGGTGGCCTTCCGGTGGCGGGTTCTCTGGGGAGGGATGACAAAGTGTTCCTAGGAGCTGATCTAGTAGGTGGGGTCGCATCTCCCCTGGTCCTCCCCTTAGGGGAGCTCACACCTGCCCACACGTTTTGCCGTGGAGGTTGAGCGATGCCGTGTATGAGTAAGCCCAGCGGCTAGCAACACGCCTCTTTGGTCCTCTATTCCAGCCTGATCTCGATTCGGCTGGTCTCTCTTTTGAGCTAGACTAGGGTCAAGCAGTCCCTGTCTTGCAGGCAATCGCATGGTCGTGCGAGTGCCATCAACGCCAGGCGGGGGTTGCGTATATCCTCCCATCACCCCTGTGGCTTCTGTGCATGGCCTCAGTGCACAGCTTCCCCTTGTTGGACTCCGTAGTGGATGGGGGCGTGGGAGGATGAATTGAACAGTTCTTACATGACAACCCTGACTGACAATCCCGTTGACGAACTCGGCACGAAGTTGAACAAGGTTGTTACCTTGGAGCCTTTCAAGGTCCTCGGTGACAAAAGTAAGAGCATGGGTAAGGCTCTGGCGTCGGTTCAGAGAAAACCTGCCCAAGAACCTCGGGCTGGACCCTCCAAATCAGCCCCTGGCTCTGACAAGTCTCTGGCGTCGGTTCAGTCGACGAGACAAAACGAAAATGGAAGCCAGGTAGGACCCTACAACCCTGCTGGCCCCATTGCCAAAACTCCGGCGTCGGTTCGGAGGACAGCCAACAAGCGGCCATCCCCAAAACTCGTCCGTGGTCCAGGTGTTTCAAAGACGCCTGGTACTACAATGATGAAATTAAGGAGGTCAACCATAGAATCAATATGTGCAGAAGACACTTCCGCAGAAAGAGAACCCCTGAGAACCACGCTCTTTTGAGAGAGGCTCTCAGGGATGCTCATGAACTGCTAAGAGGGTAAAGCAGGAAAAGTGGATGGAGTGGTGGGAGTCCTTTGGCCACCAAACCTCCCTTTCAGAGCTGTGGAACCGTATCAGATGGGCCACAAATCACTCAGCCCCCAGAAAGACCCACCATGACCCGCGATCGGAGGCAGAGAGACTGGTACTCAAGTACTCTGCTAGAACAAGTAGCGTCGGCCTACCAGCAGAGTTGAGGGCATACCAAGAGGAATTGCTTCCAAGCAGGTATGCCCTCATTCATCAGAAAAAAGACGGTCGAGCCTGATGACGCAGATGCCCTGTTCTCTCTGAGGGAAATACGGCGGACGTATAAGACCAGTTCCCAGTCAGCCCTGAGTTGTGATGGGATCTCCTACCCCATCATTTCCCACCTAGGACATGAAGGTGAGCTTGCATTTTTGCATCTCATCGACAAGTCCTGGGAGACTTCTTTGGTACCACAGTGCTGGAAGAGGGCTGACATAGGTCACATCCCTAAACCAAAGGGGTCGGGATGGTACCGTCCCATCTCTCTACTCAACTGTCTGGAAAAGACGGCAGAGAGAATGGTACTGAACAGGCTCCAATAGAAGTTGGGACCTCCATATGAACACTTACATGGGTTCACAAGGGGTAAGAGCACTGCTCACAGAATGGCCACCTTACTGAGCACTGTCAGCAACACCAGACCTGTCATTGTCTTCCTGAACCTGGAGAAGGCTTTTGAACTGGCGAGCCCGCTTGCCATTCATGAGATCCTGATCCGCAATTGAATCAAAGGCAGACTGCTTGCCTGGATTGGTGACTATTTTCGGAACAGAACTGCCAGAGTGAAATTCCAAGGTCACCTTTCCAGGCATTTGCCCCTGGAGAATGGCACTCCACAAGGGGGGGGGGGATCCTTAGCCCGGCTCTGTTTAACACCCTCATCTTAAGCATCCTTGGCCATCCACTCCCAGTGGAGTGCAAGATCATTTCATATGCAGATGATCTTGCAATTATCTCTGCTGGGAGACGAAATGAGAACCTAACTAGAAAGGCCCAACGTTGTCTGGACCTAATGTCTGAGGAATGCCACAGAGTCGGGCTTAAGATATCAGCAGCCAAATTGAAGGCAATGGCGCTGAAACATAATGTCCGCGACCAAAGACTGCGAGTCCAAGGGTTAGAACTAGAGTGGGTTCACGTCTTCCAATACTTGTGGGTATGGGTTGACAAGAGATTAAATATCTCCTAGACCAGACCAAGGCAAGACTCTGTCATGAGAGCTCCGTCAGGACAGTGCTTAGGGGCTGGGCACAGTGTACTAAGATCCTTCTATGTGCACGCTGTCCATCCCATTGTGGACTACGCCTTTGTCGCCCTGATTACGGTCAAGCCTGGACTCAGGAAAAGGCTTGACATCATGCAAAACGAGGCCGCCAGGATCATTCTGGGTGCCCCTGGATGGAGTAAGGTTACCAACCTCCTCTTGGAGGCCAATCTTTTCCCCCTGAACACCCGGATCAATGAGATGGCGGCCCAGTTCTTTACCAAAGTTTTACAGTCCCTGCCCGGCTCACAATTAAGACAGAAAGTGCAACGTCGGCTTGCACAGAACCACAAATTCTTTGCTAACAACACCTGGCTGTATCACACAGCCAGGGTGTTGATACGCTTTGAGCTCAAGGAGACACTACTGATTAAGGGTACGACCTCCCCCACCCTGACTATGTTACAGCCCCACCGTGGGCACGATCCTTGATAAGAGTTTTCTGTCATGAGCCTGTCAAGGAGAAAGACACATTACTCACCGCCTCTGTTAAGGGATGAGGCGGAGAGGAATATCGCAGCAATCACGCCGCCGAATAGTAAAACCTATTTCGCGGATGGTTCTGTAGACCCCATCACCTGCACTGCAGACGCCGGTTTTGCAGCAAGTTGCATGGTGAAAGATATGCGGGTATCTGACAGTGCCTCCTCGCTCCAGGCAGAGGCAGTCGCTATTATGGGAGCCCTATCCCATGCAGGCAAGACGGAGGGGCATGTTGCCATACATATAGATTCTAGGGCCGCCATTGACAGCCTGCAACAAACCACACCCCTTGATAACATTTACCTTCTGACCACGATTCTCACCATTGCTCAGAGAATCCTGGATCAAGGTAGACACATTGTCATCAGCTGGATTCCGAGCCATGTTGGTATCGAGGGGAACGACTTAACCGACAGGTTGGCAGAGGAAGGCAGGAAGAAACACTTGAGTAATCTTGTGGTGCATCCTAGCCGGGAACTGCTAAGGCGTAGAACTATGACATAGAGAGGAAGCGAGAACTTCCCCCTCGGCAAGCTGGTAATCAGACGCCAAAGGCTATGAGTCGATGATACTCTCCCCCTGAATATCAAGGTGTGCTGAAGTCAGTCTTCACAAACTGAGAATAGGCTATCCTTGTGCGTGGCAAATCGTACCCACCATTGGGCATGATGAGCGATGCTGTGAACATTGTGGCACACCGGACGCCAAATTAGAGCATACTCGTCTCCTCGACAGCCGCCGGGCTGGTTAGACGGCTATGCCAGTCGCTTCCCCCCTGGTAACTGGAGCGCCGACAGGCAATCCGACCGCCATGGTAAACATTCAGTTATGATGATCAGATTAGTCAGGACTTTTAGCTGGCAGAGGCCGGGCCGCCTCGTACATATAGCCCGGGCAAAGCGACGTCTTCGCAAATCTCTCGAACTGAACTGAATAAGGCAGAAGGATATCAGATAAAAATGAGCAAACAAGAACATAAAAGGACAAAACAAAGACTGAACAAAACGAACAAAAATAAAACTGAGTAAAAGGATAAATTCTAAAATCAACTCTAAGAGTGATATAACATAAATAAAAACAATTAATACTAAAATTCAATAAAAACGAGCGCTATGAATATTAATAAGAATTAGCAATACTAAAAATCCATAAAATCAATAGAAATAATCAATAAAAACGAGCAACACCATGAATAAAAAACGAACAATACAAAATAGAAAAGGCAATAAAAACGAGAAATACAATATTTGATTTAAGCGAAAAATATTAAAAATTAATCCAAACGTGCATTACAAAAAAAGAGCAATAAATGAAAACGAGGATAAGCGAAACGGAAAACAAAAATGCAAATATCAGTAAAAACAAGCAATAAAAACGAGCAATTCTCTAAATCAATAAACATGAGTAATGCTATAAAACAACTAAAACAAAGCAATTAAAAAAATCAATGAACACGAGCAACATAAAATTCAACAAAAACGAGGAATAGATAAAAAAAAAACGAACATAATTCAATAATTAATAAAATTCATTAGAAATGAGGAATAGAAAGATTAAAAAAAAAGAGCATTACTTAAAAACGAGCAAAGGTCGAATTCAATGAAAACAAACAAGACAGAAAACGAAAAATGAAAAAAAAAAATAAAAGACCAATATAAAATCAATGGAACGAGCAATACAAAAATCAATAAAAACGAGCAGTTTTGAAAATAGAAACAAAAAATTCAGAATTTAATAAAAACGAACAATACTAAATAGCAATGCAAACGAGCAATACAAAAAAAGATCAATATAAAGGAACAATATTAAAATCAATACAGTGAGCAATACAATAAAAACTGAATAAATAAAAACGAGCAATACTAAAATCATGAACAACGATTAATCGAAAAATATAATCAATAGAAAAATACAAGCAATAGAAAAAACGAACAATTAAAAAATCAATAAAACGAGCAATGCAAACTAGCAATACATAAAGTTGAACAATACTGAAAATCGATTAAAAATGAGCAATACATAAATCAATACAAAAACCGATGAAAACGAGCAATACAATAAGTCAATGAAAACGAGCAATATAAAAATAAACGAAAACGAGCAATACAAAAACTAATGAAAACGAGCAATACAAAAACCGATGAAAACGAGCAATACAATAAGACAATGAAAACGAGCAATACAAAAATCAGTGAAAACGAGCAATACAAAAGTCAATGAAAACGAGCAATACAAAAACCAATGAAAACGAGCAATACAAAAACCAATGAAAACGAGCAATACAAAAAATCAATGAAAACGAGCAATAAAAAAAATCAGTGAAAACGAGCAATACAAAAAATCAATGAAAACGAGCAATACAAAAACCAATGAAAACGAGCAATACAAAAATCAATGAAAACGAGCAATACAAAAATCAATGAAAACGAGCAATACAAAAATCAATGAAAACGAGCAATACAAAAAATTAATGAAAACGAGCAATACAAAAATCAGTGAAAACGAGCAATACAAAACCAATGAAAACGAGCAATTAAAAAATCAATGAAAACGGGCAATACAGAAAATCAATGAAAACGAGCAATACAAAAATCAATGAAAACGAGCATTTAAAAAAATCATTGAAAACGAGCATTACAAAAGATCAATGAAAACGAGCAATACTAAGCAAAATGAAAATAATCACTATAGCGGTGCAGTATAATAAATTATTTTTAAGACAAACATTATTCTTTGAATAAAAGTCCTCCTTTCAGCTTGCAACTCCAAAACAAGACTGCTTAATCTGTTCAACAAAACCGGAGGCTGGGATGGGCTTGCACGTGAAAAAAACAATGCGACGTTTTCCTTACGAAAATGGCGCCCATGTCAGCCATGACAATCGCCTACGCCTCTGCTTCAATTACAGATAACTCCTGAAATTATTCTGAATAGCTGGACCTTAGAAAACTCACCTTAAAAAATAAACAAATGGAGTTATAAAAGCACTTTCTGATTTTGAAGATACAAAGTAAAGCACATTAATGAAATCAATAAAGAATTATCAAAATGAAACAAAAGGGACATATAAAACCATGCATAAAATGAAATAAAATACTGGAATACACAAAACATCATAAAAAAAAAATACACATAAAAAATCGTCATCGTTAATATCATTATTAGTATCAATGTTATCATTTTTGTTGTAATTATCACATTACTATCAACGATAATACTCTTAGCATCATTACCGTCATTAACTTTATCATCTTTACCATTATCATTGTCATTATTATTATGATTATTGTCATTAACATCATTATCACCATTACTATCCTTTTCATAATCATCTTCCTAATTATGATGATAGTGATATCTAATATCATTATCATCATTAATGGTATAACTATTAGTATTGTCATCAGTATCATTATCATTAACATTATTACCATCATTATCGTTGTTATCTTTATCATAACTATTATTGTTATCCTTATTATGATTATAATTTTCATAGTCATGATCCCCATTATCAACTCTGCCTCCGCCAACCACATTCACAGCGATCTATCTCATGAAATCTATCTTGCGTGTAATGCCAGGCATGATACAGGATTCATTATCTGATCAGCCATACCGAGCGCTCACGCAAAGTGTCGATAACTGTCACTCTGCTAGTTAGATATTGAATCAATCAGCGGTCTATTACTCAGTTCTCATGGTTGCTGTTCCATTTCATACGTTAAATCGGTTTAATAATAGATCGCACGATGCTGAGTTCAGCGAGACCATTAAAAAGAAAGCCAGCAGCCTTGTTCGAAACTTGTGTGGAAATATTTTACGAAGGTCTTGCACATCATGCACATGTGTGTGTGTGTGTGTGTGTGTTTCTCGAAAGGCGAGGAAGGGAAAAGGGATGGTATAATATAACAGCCATTTCCTCCGACATAAATCATATTTAAATTACCAACGAAACTGTTCTTCCTGCTTATTGCTGTCGGGTGTAAATGATTACTAAATCATTATGGTCCCGTTAATATCAGTATGGTAGTAAACGTGCATGCAAAGATTTACGTTCATAGTTTTATGGTGAAATATATTTCCACATTCTGTGATGAGTATATTGCATAAGTGTATTCTGCATTGCAGAAAATGAAAGGATCAATGATACAATGACAGTGTTTGTTTTGGAGCATACTTGTCTTTTGTCATTTAAATCTTTAGCGAAATACGATAAATAATGATTGTTTAATAATATATACAGATCGATTTTAACAATTTCAATTAGCACCCATTTCCGCCTCCTGAATAACATTTAATAAGTTTTAGATACGACCTTCTTATATTCACGAGGTGTATCAGACATGCGGCATGTATACCAGGACGATAAAGCGTGCAAGTAAACAAACGACCAACAAAGATGGGCAGCAGAAGGATAAAGTGCATCTGACCTGTAAATCTAAGAGCTTAATGGAAGTCGTGGCAGACCGAATGGAGCTCGTACACTGCCCATAAATTACTCAGCGGTTTTATG
>BOPN01007923.1:0-15000 GCA_017312705.2 Penaeus japonicus | reverse complement strand
GTTACTATTAACATTATTACAATAATCCCATTCATGAGCATTATCATTATCATATTGTTCATAAAGAGGGATAGGGTTAATGATGGTAAAAAATAAGATAGTTATCCTCATTGTATTATCCATTATAAATAATATGTTTTATTGTTATTATTACTGTAAAAATCATGATAAAAAGATAATAACTTAATATCAATATTGGTAATCATAATTTATCATCATCATCCTTGTTATTATTATTATGATTATTATCAATATCATTAGCATAATAAAAATTATTATTATCACCATTACTATTATATGTTTTTACTTCATAATAATAACAATTGTAATGATAACAATAAGAACTATAGTGAGAATAATAATAACAATAATGCAAATAATAATGATAATAATACTAATATTAATAATCAAAATAATGATAGTAATAATGATGATGATGATAATAATCTTCACTGTAGTGGATATCCCTCAGAATTTCGATTTGTATGAGCGTGTTCTTCCGGTATATAAAGTCTACGGGTTCTCTTTGCCGCCTTTCACATATCCACAGTGCACCCTGGTACCAGCCCCCTCCCCTCCCCTGGCACCTCACCCTCACCCTCACCCATGGTTGACCGCAGGCCGCACCGGGGAATCCCCCGCTAGGCCGCGCGTGGACTGTGACGTCAGTGGTGACGTCACAACACCCACGGAAGGAAATATCAGTGCAGAACAACCAGTGGAATAATTTCAAGCACTCAAAGAAGAAAACTTAATTTTGATTGGTGAAATAGAGACACTGAAGCGAGATATAGAAAAAATGAAAAAGGACTGCCACTGTCGAGAGGCCAGTACTGCCATCAGTGATAAAGAATCCCGCGATGACACACGGTGTCATGATACCAATTCCTCCATTAATAGCGGTCAGTGTGAGGGAGCCCGTGCTGATACTGAGGGAGGACAGTGTCAGGAACTACGTGACACGGACCCTGATAAGGCTTCCGGTCCCGCGAATGTCCTCAACACATCAATTGAAGGGATTGAGCTACGAAGCAGAAAAAAGCTAAGAATTAATAGTTTAAATGGTTAAGTTTACTTTTAAATTAAGGTCTGTCCTATGTGAGGAGAAGTATGGTTATACAGCAATGTGTATGTGTGCTTTCTGTAAAGTAAAATGCGTTACCATCAGAGGATATTACAGAATGAAGTATAGACTATCAAATAAAAAACTCTTCATTTATGGATAAACGCACAATCAAATTCATATCATGGAATATGACGATTATCCATTTCTAGATCTTTTGCTTCCTAATTTACTCGTGGCCTTTTCTTTCAGATCATTTACTCAATTTCTTTTTTTTTTGGACGAAATAAACAGAATAAACGTGATAGTATTAAGCAAGCCATAGTTAGTTAAGAGGAGCAAGTTTCATAATCACAAAACTTTCCGAGTGTCGTAGAACAAACCGAAGGGCGAGCGGGAGCCTGGAGCTTGGACGAGACTGGCCATGGAAATTACGCGATCTACATCATATGCTGGATCGTTGTGGCCAAACTAGAAAACTGATAATTTATCTTTTTTATAAATATCTTTGATTTCTCATTTGCCCCTCCCCGTCTCGTATCTATTTTCCTTTTTTTAAGTCTTGGTATTTTATTATTATTATTCAAAGGCATTTCAACATATTGTTTTTCATATATTCATTCAAATCAAAAACTCCTAAGAATTGTTTTCAATTTAAAGCAAACCATAACCACAAATTGCTTAACATAATCCATCGAGACCCCTCTAGTGTGCAAACCATACACCTTGAGTACTAAGATCATCCACCAGTAGAGAAAGGGTAGAAAAAGCCAGGTCAAGTTGGGTCAAGGGTCGAATTCTATATCTTAGCCTAAGTCTGACCTAAGCTCTGTTTATCTCGGATTTCTCATTTGAGTCCGGCTCCTTGCTTTAGTGATAAACCCTTAGAATTACCTAAATCTACCTCCAAAGATCAGCTAGTTATCCATGATTAGTAATGATCGTAAAACGCTGATTTTTTTCTGTCTAAATGATAGACACATTCATGTTAGACATGGTATTCGTACATTAGTGAGTTACACGCATTTTACCTGTGTGCTCTTCTGTGTCTTGTTTTTAGTTCTTTCTAACCCTGTCATGTTTTCACGTGTTCATTTACTTTGTCATTTACTTCGAGGTTATATAACTCATCTTAACTCTGTGATTTAGTTCAATGTTGTCCATTCAACAGAGTTGACAGCTTTGCTTAACTCAATGTGTCAACTCTTATATGGAATTGGGTTTAAAGTAGCAATAAATTCTGCATTTCCGTCTTGTTTATTTTGACTTTATCAACTCTTTTAATAATTTGTGTTTGTTAAAGTCTCCTTCTTTTAGTCGCTCATTTTCATTTGGTAATTTTTCCAGTTTAAAGTGTTGTTAAAGTCTACGTTTTAACTCGCCTGTTTCACTGTCTCCCACCCCCTGTCTAGTGCTGTATAACTCTACGTTTTTCACTCGCCGATTTTCACTTTTTTTTTTTTATTGCAAGGGTAAGGCAACTGCCCCAGGCGAGGATGACATCACTTATAGTGTACTTCGGCTCATTGCTCAGGTACCAGGTAGCCCACTTTTACATCTTTACAGACTAAGTTTATCCCAAGGAATACTCCCAAGCTCCTGGACTAAAAGCCTAATCATTCCCATACCCAAACCGAACTCTGATAAATACCGACCCGTCTCATTGACCTCATGTTTATGCAAGGTACTTGAGAGAATTATTTTGAGCAGACTCATGTATCGCATACATACCAAGTAATCTCAAAGACTATATGGATTCCTCCCAGGACGTAACACTCAGCACAGCTTTGCAGAGTACTTGACAAATTCTCAGCAAGGCATGCAAACTGTATTTCTCGATCTTAAATCTGCCTTTGATATTGCAAAGAGAGATCTTATCCTTGAGCAACTGGCTAGCTTTGGTATTCAAGGTAAACTTTTAACGTGGATTCAAATGTATTTATCAAACCGATCAGCTCATGTTCTCTTCACGGGAATCAAAAGTACATACTCTAAAATGTTTGAGCTTGGCACACCTCAGGGGGGAGTACTTAGCCCCATGCTATTTAATATTTTAATGCACAGACTATTAAGCAATATACCGCTTGAGGGCAGGGATTCCATGATTTTTTATGCTGAAAACATTTGCATTAAATCCTTATTAATCATTAAGAACTTAAAGAAAAGACTGTGGGAGCGGCTGGAGCCACTCAAGACTCTTGTTGGCAGAGAACATGGTATCAATGTTAACATTGCAAGAATCTTTTACCTGTCATACATACGGTCCTTCGTAGATTACCATGCCTTACACCTTACACCATTTAGGGAATCAGAGTTAACCTGTCTAGAAATTGTACAGAATGCAGCCATGAGGATCATTCTCGGTGCTCCCAAAACGAGGATTGTAAACATGAGAACAGAACTCAACTTGCTATCTATTTACGAAAGAATACCATACATTAATACTATATTTGGTGTCAAAGCAATTAAAGAACCCCAGTTCCAGAGGCAACTTAAATATAAAATAGTGAATCCATCTTTACATAGCAATACCGAGTCACACTCAAATTCATGGTTGCAAGTGACATACAAATCCATCCACCAATTAAATATGTCCTTGAGTAGGTTCCCATATGGACGTTCTATTCCACCATGGAAAATGTCAACATTGAACGTATTTTATGCTGATGTCCCTAAAAAAGATAGTTTCACCAGCTATACTTAAGCAACATGCCCTTGCAACCATTAATGAGCATCTTGAAACTCTGAATAATGACTATGAGTGCTATACTGATGGACCCTTACAGTCTGAAAGCAGAGTAGGATGTGCTTATGTTATATATAAAAACAATATTTTGCAGCACCAAGATTGTAGGAGGGTTCATGACTGGTCGAGCGTAGTACTACGCAAACTGAGTTGACAGGAATACTCATAGCCACAGACTTTCTGTTAACTCAAGGCTCAGAAGTAATTTTATGCGACTTGCAAAATGCTCTCCAGGCTCTGAACACTCTTGATAAAGGTGCTAGAAATATCGTAAAGGATTTAAGAATAAATGTATATCACACCAAGGAACGGGGCCACATTATATATTTTGTGTGGTTACCATCGCATGTTGGAATCGCTAAGCATGATCATGCTGATCGCCTAGCAAGGGCAGCATGTGATAAGCAAATTGTGGACATAGACTTTGGCATCCTCTTGCTAGGATATCACAGGTAATAAGAGCCTCCAATTGGCAGGACTTGATGGAGCTAACAAACTCGCAAAGACCTGAAAGCTGCAGCATAAAAAAATTGACCAGTTTTCGCAGGAGAGATTCATTTATGGTTCATACAAGACAAGTACAAGACAATGTAATATTGTGACTGCAAGAATTAGACTTGGATACAGAATGTATTGGCAGGTCAGTTCAGAATGCAATGTAGAAGAAACTAAATGCAGACTTTGCAACGAAGAGTATAAACGAACCCTTGAACATTACATTTCAAAGTGCCATATGATACAGACTTCCAGGCCACCTAGCATGAGGTATGCAGAGTTATGTAATTATTTCATATCAACAACTGTACCAGAAGATGTACTTATGCTATATCCGAAATTCGGTATGTGATATCCTATTACAACTTTTATCAAATGTCTATTCTCAGTTGATATACTAGAGAATATAATCATGTTATTACCTTATTTTGTAATACAATGTTAGAAACAATGTCATGACTCAACATCAATATATCAAAGCTTGCCCATGCCTGTGCAGTTAGCCAGGTTGGTAAATTAAGAACTAAACTACTTATTTTTGCCATGATAAATCGTGCCCTCATATGCCCGTGCTCCGTTACTATTCCTTGTACACGGATCTCTAGTGTCACATCCGAGGAACTCGTGCAAGGTGTAAAGTGCGCACGAATGTCTGACGCTCTTATCCCTCGCAAGTGTTTGTGTCATGAATACAGTGCTATGAAGAGAACAAAACCATGTGCGTTATAGTATTTGGTGAGTGTCCAGTACATCTATTGAGCCCGTTAGAGCTGAGTGCCCTGTTGCGCCATGAGCCATAATTCACCTGACACACAGTGAGCCAGGCGCTACAGTCACCCCCGCCATGGGCAGCCACAATGTAGATATTGAAAGGGGAAAAGCCTTGATAGACATCTCTCCCACCCCCTCCAATTGCTGAGTGCAGCCTCTCATCTGAAAATACAGTTGATATATTAATTGTCATACAGGAAGCAAGTGATGCAGCAAATGACGATAATGCTGGCGATGGCCACATGAATAGCCCTAATGAAGAGAATGATGACGGTTTTAACATTAGTAAGACGGACACCTAAAACGAAGAGGAAGCAAGACCACACTTGCACCGTGCCTGAAGGCACAACAGCCAAAATTAAATGTCTGGAAACCCCGACCGACATCGTGCTAGGAGACATTCTGTCACATCCCTATATTTATGTATCTCGTCATCAGCAGAGCTAAGTTGATATGCTCAGTGTAGGGCAAATTGAAGGTATTACCTTCACATTATGTGATGAGCCCAAGAGAATAGAAAAGTATGACGAATACCTCATCACACACTACGACAAGGAGCTCGCCCTTGAAAATTCACATACACTCGACGGAGTTTACAAGGTCATAGGGATGTATAAAGATGGCCAGCCCCTCAACTGTATTCTAATAGAATGGAAAGGAAAGCAACCATCTCCCAATACATACTTTTTCGGAAAATACATGTCCTCCAGCCACGTACGTCATTTGCTACGACTGCATGGGAAGTGGTCATGTAGCTAAATACTGCAAAGATAAGGTACGCCGTTCGGTGTGCGATCATCAGCACAATGCTAGGAAATATGCTAATAATGTTGTAGAGGAAGAGGGTGCCACAGCTGCTTCTGCTTTTATCCCATCGTGATGCAGATGTGGATGGCAGGTGTGACTAACTGGCAGTGTGGGTGCATCTGGCCCCTCACCCTGGGACATCGGTGGAGTCAGCGAGGGATCAGCCCGCGACCAGTATGCCGATCTGCATGCCATGGTTGCAAAACTGATGGAAAAGGTCAAAATGATGACGATACCCGTGTTGATAATGGGGGAAAATAACGTCAGACTTTATGTGGTGACACGGACTCAGACCAGGTACCTGATGAGGCTATCGGTCCCCCAAGCGCAGTCAACATACCATCTGGAGGGACTGAGCTACGATGCGGTATAAAACTAAGGTATAACCTTGTAGATGGTTAATTGCTCTATTAAAATTATTTGTGTGTGTGTCTGTAAAGCAACATACGTTTCCATTAGAGGATATAACAGTATAGAATGTCAAATTAAAAACATTTCATATACGGATAAACGTACAATCAAATTTATGTCATGCAATATTCGTAGCATTAAGCCTAGGCTTAATAACTTAGTGTTTTATATTCGTAAAATATAATATTGATGTTACTGCGTGCAAGAATCTTTGACAGCTGCTACTAGTATGAAAATAGCCCTAAACTTAAAGGATATTGCTCATATGCAAATACAGCCATGACGGATTTGTTGATTTATGTAAAGCTAACACTGCCAGATGAAAAGAGTCCGAGAACGCCGACGTGCAGTTTCATCATTTGAGAATCCAGATTGCCTCCGAGTTCATCTCAATACATAATGTATATGCCAGATGCTCGAAATTTCCGACTAGTTCTATACCCAATTTTCATAAACAAGGCACATTATACCTGGGGGATTTTGATGCGACACACAATTTGGGGATCAGCAAAGTAACAGTAATGGGAAAGAATTTAAACATTTCGTCAACAGTAGATCAATGACTGCACGTGGCACAGATAAAGAGACTCAGTTGGGAGGCGGGCGTTAATTTATGTAACTGACAAAGATCTTGCACATGGTAATGCTTATATTTCACTGGTGCGAGAGTTAGTCAGTGACCACTTTGTAATCTTAACAGAGTATACCATAGGCAGCAGTATAGCTCATAAAGCACCCAGACCTAAATTTACAATCCCACTGGAGCCCACTTCAAGGCACGTGTTTACGATTGGTATAGAACCTATGTCATAACAACAGTCGAAAGTTTCTCTCATGATCTGATAAAAGCTGTCACTGACTGTTACAATACTTGGATCTGCTTTAAAAGACTCTCAGAGAAAAAGTCCCCAAGCCCTTCCCATACCAAAGTGGATAAATGACCCCATTCTAAGCAAGGAACACAAACGAGTTCAGGAGTTTGCTGATTGTTACACGGATGACATGACGTCAGATGTTGTCTTGCCGTTCTCAAAGCTAACAAAGAACTCGCAGAATTAAAGACTCAAATTCACAGTAAACACCGGGAACAATTCCTGAAGACTATTAATCACCAAACTTCAGTAACTGAATATGGAGAAAAATCAAAACTGAAAAAAAGCCCTCGCCACTTCGCAGTTCCACATCCCATTAGAACAGGCTATCATGACCCAGAACTTCCCGGATGAATTCACTTCCGCAAAGGATAAAAGATAAACTAAACAACTCGAAAATTAATTGACATTTTAGCATTGACATAACCTATTCTGCCACAGATCCCTCCGACTTTGCGAAAATAACTGAGTGAGAATCAAATAACGCACTTCGCAAGGGTAAAACGACCGTCCCGGGCGAGGATGGCATTTCGTACAATATACTTCGACTTCTGCTCAGGTACCAGACAACCCTTTTTACATCTCTATTGTCTACGTTTATCCCAAAGAATACTCCCAAGCTCATGGCCTAAAAGTTTAATTATTCTTACCCAAACCGAGCATTGATAAATACCGATCCATCAGGTACTTAGCAGAATCAGACTGTATGAACTCCTCTCGAGAGGTAGCACTCAGCAATGCTCTGCAGAATATTTGACGAACTCTCATTAAGGCATATAAA
The DNA here is from genome assembly GCA_017312705.2 of Penaeus japonicus. Classification (NCBI taxonomy): domain Eukaryota; kingdom Metazoa; phylum Arthropoda; class Malacostraca; order Decapoda; family Penaeidae; genus Penaeus; species Penaeus japonicus. Next base: position 7,054 of record BOPN01007923.1, on the reverse strand, counting down.
CTGTATTTCTCGATCTTGAATCTGCCTTTGATATTGCAAACAGAGAATAATCCTTAAGCCAATGGCTAACTTTCGTATTCAAAGTAAACTTTTAGCCTGTATTCAGTTGCATTTATCAAACCGATCAGCTCATGTTCTATTCAGGGGAATTAAAAGTGCATATTCTAAAATGTTTGAACTTAGCACTCCTTAGGGGTGCATATTTAGTCCCATACTGTTTGATATTCTGATGCTCAAATTATTAAGCAATATACCATATGTATATACATATATACATGTATATACATACATATATATATATATATATATATATATATATATATATATATGTATGTATGTATATGCATATACATATCTATATCTATATATATATATATATATATATATATATATATATATATATATATATATATATGTGTGTGTGTGTGTGTGTGTGTGTGTGTGTGTGTGTGTGTGTGTGTATGTTACCAAAATTTCTGAGCTAGATATCTGTTCAATATGAATCTAAAGAAAATATTCAATCCTTACACCTTGCATTATGTAAGAAATACAGAATGCAGCCATGAGGATCATTCTCGGTGCCCTTAAAACAACGAAGATTGTGAGCATGAGAACGGTTCTTAACACTGATGGATACCTACAGTCTGGAAGCAAAGCGGGGTGCGCTTAAGTTGCTTATAGAAACAATATTTTGCAGCACTAGGATTGTAGGACGGTACATGACTGGGTCAGCACTATACAAATTGAGTTGGCAGGAAAACTCATGGTCAAGGAATTTCTACAACTTAAAGCCCACTAGTAATATTCTGCGACTTACAGAATGCTCTCCGGGCTCTGAACACTCGTAATAAAGGTGCTGGTAACATCGTAAGTGATATAATAATAAATGTACATAGCGCCTATGAATGTGACCAAGTTATATGCTTTGTGTGGATTACATCGCATGTTAGAATCCTTAAACATAATCACGCTGAGGAGCCTAGTGGGGGAAGCTCGTGATAAAAGTGTGGGTAAGGACTTTGGAGTACCTCTTACTAGGATCTTACGTGTAATAAAAACTCCAACATGGAGGGCTTGAAGGAGATGATAAACTCTCAAAGACATGAGATGTATAGCATAAAACATAATTAAAAGTGCTTTTCAGAATGCAGTTTAGAACAAAAGGCATACCTTGCCAATGCTATCATAAATGGACACTTGTACATTATATCTCAGAGTGCCATGTGATACAGCTTTTCAAACCACCTAGTATAAGGTATGTAGAGTTATGTAATAAATTCATATCAACCAATGTACTAGGAGATATACTTATGATATATCCGAAATTCTGTATGCAATATCTTACTATAACCATTTATCAAATATAATAACACCTAAGCTTTACGCCGGGATAGCAATTAATAGAGGATGTACTATGTAATTATCTTTCATTTGATATAGTAGAGGATATGATTATGTTATAACCTCAATTTGTAATGTAATGTTATCAAATAATGACATGGCCCTATATCTGTGTATCGAAGCTTGCCCATGCTTTTGCAGTTAGCCAGGGTGGCAAATAAGGGACAGAAAATTATTTTTGCCGAGTTTACAATACTCTTAATTTCTACGTTTTATACACGGATACTTTCACTTTGGCATCTTTTAAATGGAAAGTCTCCAGCTTATAGGCCACAGTTTATAGTTCCCTTTGTCTTCTTTTCAGAATTTATAACTCAGTTTTTCACTGTCTCTGACTTTTATGTTTTACAGCTTATTTTAAACTTTGTAAATTGTTATTGTTCATTTTAGGGGAGCATGTGTGTGTGTGTGTCATTACTTTTGACACTCGTTTGTAATCTTTATGGATTGTAAATGTATGTGTTGATTGATCATTGCCTTACGTTACCCCCTGATTTTTTTAGTTTTCCTCATCCCAAAGTTAAAGGGTTGGGACGACTCTTCACTATGTGATTGGTATCGAACATTAGCCATAAACCAAGAGAAAAATTTACTCGTGAGTGATAACTCCATGAGTCAGAACTATTACCAGAGTCTTTCTTTCGTCTGGCCCATGCGCGCTCACACATGTGTGTGTATCTGTATATATATATATATGTGTGTGTGTGTGTGTGTGTGTGCGTGTGTGTGTGTACAATTACATATGTATATATATATGTATATATATATATATATATATATATATATATACACACATATATATGTGTGTGTGTGTGTGTGTGTGTGTGTGAGAGAGAGAGAGAGAGAGAGAGAGAGAGAGAGGGAGAGAAAGAATGCAGTAACGCATTTAATATAGAAATACAAATTTTACCTCCCTGACTGAGACTCGATCCCGGGTCGTCAGAGTGACAATCCCGGCTTCTAACCAACAGACTACACGACCCACTAAAATAATTGTCTAACCAGATGCCTTATATCCATCATGGAAGTTACCTATATACTCTCTGCAGAGCAGTAATAATGAGGTTTTACAGACAATTCCCGTGTATTTCTATATTAAAAGCGTTACTGCATTCTACCATCTTTCTCACATAGATATAATCTTCGTAACCTGATTTGTGACTTGAATTTCAAATTCATTATTGCCGAGTGCCCACAGGAATTGTCTGTAAAACCTAGAATTACTGCTCTGCTGAGAGTATATAAGTAACTCCCATGATGAATGCAAGGCATCTGGTTAGACAATTATTTTAGTGGGTCATGTAGTCTGTTAGTTAGAAGCCGAGATTGTCACTCTGACGACCCGGGATCGAGTCTATGTCAGGGAAGTAAACTTTGTATATATATATATATACATATATATATATATATATATATATATATGTGTGTGTGTGTGTGTGTGTGTGTGTGTGTGTGTGTACAGTATATATATATATATATATATATATATATATATATATATATATATATATATATATATAAACACACACACACACACACACACACACACACACACACACACACACACACACACACACACATATATATATATATATATATATATATATATATATATATATATATATATATATATATATTTATATATGTATATATGTATGTATATATACTTACTTGGTTACTTGGTGGTAGTTACAGCATGAGCCAAATTTGTCGCTCATGCCAGGGCCATCCTGGGGGACCGCCCGTTTTTTCTCAGTTGCAACCAACTGAATTTGATGAGGAATTTGATTCATCCCTCGTTCTTTCACTACCACACGTTAGTTGTTCATCTGGTACTGAATGTAGCCACTTATCTAGTTTTCTTTTAAACACTTCTGCAATGCACTGATTTAGGTTTCTTATATCCTTCGGTATGCTATTCTACAATTTAGGTCCGTTTATTAGGAAACTTAGTTTTTGCATTTTTCTGAACAGGCATGTTTGTGCATTTATCCCAGTGCGATAGCATGTCCTTCCCTGCCTGGGGGAATGTCTTACCTTAATCCCCCCTCCTTCAACAGGTCTTGGGTTTGGTGTTAAGTTTTCAATAATTTTCCAAACATATACAATTAAATATTTCTCTCTCCGCCTTTGTAGTGAATACAGTCATATCTAACTTGCGTGTAAACATTTTTTGGATTTGTCCTATCAACATTATACCTTTTGTAAGATTTGAGCTCCATACTTGGCACTGGTATTCTAATCTTGGGGTCACTAATGTTTTCCATAGTGGTAAAATGTGTGCTGGGTCTCTTGTGTTAAAAGTCCTCATTATCTATCCACTCATAACTTTTGCTTTGTCGACAATTTGCTCTATATGGTGACTGAAACTCATGTCATGACTCATAGAGAGTCCTAGATCTTTTATTACTTTTTTCTCCCCAATCTCCACTCCGACAAAATATGATTTTGCTCTTAAATTTCCAGTTGGACTATATCTTATGATTTCAAATTTATCTGTATTGAATTATATATTACCATATGCCTACTTACAGATGGTATGCAGATCCTCATTAAGTTTGTTTTCATTATCTAGTATATCTATGGGTGTACTTTTTCTTGTATCATCTGCAAATGATGTTTCTCTCGAGTGTTTTACACCATTATCAATGTCACCAATCATAATAAGGAATAACAAGGGCTCAAGAACGGACCCTTGTGGCACCCCACTCATAATAGTTGTTGTTTTTTCGAGTAAAACCCATTAATTTGTACTTTTTGTTTACGATTTATTAGGAACTAAATCCATTTTCCGACTTTCCCCCTGACTCCAAGGTCTTTAATCTTATGTAGCAGAATGCCGTGATCTACTTTGTCAAAAGCTTTTGCAAAATCTAGGTATATTACATCAACTTCTTTGTTTTCAGTTAGGTCCCTTAGTATGTGTTCGAAGTGTGTCAGGATCTATGATAAACAAGATCTATCACTTCTGAATCTATGTTGCCCGGGATTTATCTGGTTTCCTTTGTCTAAATGCTGGGTTTTTTTCCTAACTACCCTTTCCAATACTTTTATTATATGAGATGTAAATGTTACTGGTATATAATTTTTGGCCTGACCTTTGTTTCCACTTTTATATATTGGAATTATAATACCCTCTTTCAGTAATCTGGGGATAATCCCCATGTCCTAAGATTTCCTCCACAAAGTTACCAGTGACTTTGCTATGGTTTCTTTGCATTTTTTGTTGTTGTTATTTTTTAAAGATCGTTGGGATTTCCTCTGGTCAAGCTGCTGAGTTTGTTGATTTCATTTACTGCTTCAAGAATATCTTTTTCATTGAATATAAAGTCAGCGAGACATTAATCTTCGTCACTAATGATACTAAGATGTTGTTGTGGGTCTGATATTAATTTCTCTATTCTTGGGACACTATAGACTTCTTCATATTGCATTTTGATTAATTCAGCTATTTCCTTTGAATCAGTTACCAATGCACCACTATTCTCAAGAGGCCCGATATCTGTTCTCCTCTTTAACTTGTTGTTTGCGTAGGAGAAAAAATATTCTACATTCTATTTTATAGCTTCCCCAGCACTTTTTTCTTCGGATGCCTTTTGGTTACTTATAGGCAGTTTTAATTTATCTTCTAATAGCCTTATCTCTGCTTTGATCCTTTCTCTCTGGACATGATTTGTTGTTTTTACCAATTTGTTAGCCTTATTTTTCTTGTTTCTTAACATGATCCTTCGATCTCTTGGTATAATATTCTTGTTTCTGTTGTTTTTTTGGGGGCACAAACATTTTACAAACATCTTTACATGCATTATAAAGGTTCTTTAGTATATAATTTGGTGTTAAGAGGACCTGAATATCTTTCAGTGACTCTTCTAGTGTCGCATTTATTTTTTTTCTAATCTATTTGATTGTGGGTAAGTTTAAAAATCTGAGACTCTTTTCTTCGGCTATCTCTTTTTCACTATTTTTCTGTTTTTTGTTTTAACTTATTCATTGTGATTTAAATTATGTTGGGGTCTGATTGAGCTGTAAAAGTTGATGATATGTATACTAATAAAAACAAGGTCCAGTATATTGTCCTCCCTTGTTGGAATTTTGATGATTTGGTCAAGGTAAAAAAGAAATCTTCAAAATCTAAAAGCATTATCGTTTGTTATTGTTTCAATTTATTTTGTATTCACAATGTGATTACTAATAATGCCTAGTGATAATTGAAAGATGTTTCTGTTCCATGAGGTCTATATAAAATAATGTATAGCTCTTTTGTATCTCTTGTCAATACCCTTAGTATTTCTATTGTATTAACAGAGTATCTATCTATCTATCACAATATCTATTCTAGTTACTAATTCTTTCCTGATATAAAGAACTATTCCTCTGCTTCTCTTATTTCTATCTTTCCTTACTAGCTCATAGTTCTTGATTTTAATTACTTTATTTTTTATGTCTTCATTCAGATGAGTTTCTGTAAGAGCTATCATTGAATAATTGTTGCTCTTTGCCATGTCTTCTATGTTGGTTTTGTCTGGTTACTTTTTGGATATAATCTCTGTATATTTAGCAATATGAAAAAAATGCTTTGCGTGTCTACATTACCTATTGTTGTTAGATAGTTAATGTCGTTTCCCCCACTTTTGGGGGAGCTTCGAACCTTCCCCCGGTGTAGTGGTAGGCGTTTCATCACCTGCCTTTGTTCTAATAAGTATGCTTCGCAGGACTGAATGTCCGTGTCTATTGCTGGTGATATACCAGTGTTTTCCTGCTCCGTTTTTTCTCTGTTTTCTCTTAGTTTATTTATAAAAGTCTTTTGACTTTGCCTTTCTCATAGCTCAAGTCCGGTGATATCCATGCCTCTTTATATTCGTCAGTGTCCTTTAGTTTCATATTATTTTTAATCAGTTTCCATTTCTGTTTTTCATTTTCTAATTTGACCTTTTGATTGACCTTTTGGTCTCAAAGCTTCCTTTAAGCTGATTACATCTCTAAAGTCTTCTCAACTTTGATAATTTCGTTGAGCTTCAGTTTTGTTATGATATCATCAATCAATTTCATATCATTTGTTTTCCTGATTTCAGGATAATTTTCTTCTTGTTCTTCTAGATTGTATATAAGGAGCCTATTTACTCTTTTCTGTTGTAGGTTGTTTTGGTTTTGGTTGCTTCTTTTATTCGCCGACAATCTTCCAGTCAGCCTCATAATCTTTTTTTGTTTGTTCAGTGTCTGAAATATCATTTTCTGAAATATGTATGACCTGTTTATCTGACTTTTGCCTTACTATTTCCGAAAGCTTACTTAGTTTACTTGGCTCACTAATTGGATTCTCTTGTTTCTCCTTTGCCTTTACTTTTACCTTTTTAGTGTCTTGTACAGCCATTTCTGTTTCTAATTCAGCAGCCCGAGGTACAAAGTCAATGGAGAGCAACACTGGGTAATTTCAAGGTCATTGACCTTGAGCTAGTTATTTTACCGTCTTATCTGAGTCTTTAGAGAACTTTGCGGCGGACGATCTCCCCCATCAGGTTGTTTCCGGAGGAGATGGAAGCCCATGACACTACTAAGAGAGTCACGGTCAATTCTGTCATGAGGAGATATATGTATGTATATATATATATATATATATATATATATATATATATATATATGTATGTATGTATGT
>BOPN01007922.1:45000-52262 GCA_017312705.2 Penaeus japonicus | reverse complement strand
CATTACGGTTTAACTGCATATTCATATCATGTGATAAGTTATTCAGAACATATGTTGCCATGTGAGCAAACATATTAACCATTAAACAAGTGGAAACATTCAGTATATTTGTTGGGAACAGCTGGAGTAGAAATGTCACGGTATATTTATTTTAAGGTTCTGGTCATAATAAATCTAAATCCATATTTTGAATAATCTTGCTTAGGATAGATATATGTTAATAATGATAATAATAATAATAAATGCAATGATAAAAGCCTGACAACTAATTAATTATCTTGTTCTCCGCTTCACGTGAATGAATTAGTATTTTTTTTGTCAGATTCTTTCAACCTGATTCGTAATCACAACGAACATATATGGTGATTATACAACGGCCACGTGCCTCCTCATAGTCAGTTTAGTTAATACATCATGGATCAGGTCGCAAGAAGGCTAAATTCAATTATTCCTGTTAAATTGACATCATAGTAAGATATGTTAAGTCTTTGCTAGGGTATTCGGGATTATAGATGTGGAAACTTAGTTGGCAAAATAATACACTTAATTCTACCCTTTCGGATGAGGCCAAAAGAAGGAAAGAGAGAAATAGAAAAAAGAGATAGAGAGGAAAAGAAAATTGAAACGAACGTGGAAAACAATCATAGTACTCACACACATAAACACACGTGCATATATAATTATGTATATATATATATATATATATATATATACATATTCATATACACATACACATACACATATATATAATATATATATATATATATATATATATATATATATATATATATATATATATATACATACACATATATTTGTATATACATATACATATACATGTGCATGTGTATATACACATATGTATATACATATGCATATACATGTGTATGTATATATACACATATATATGTATATACATATACATATACATGTGTATGTATATATACACATATATATGTATATACATATACATATATATGTGTATGTGTATATACACATATATATGTATATACGTATACATATACATGTGTATGTGTATACACATATATATGTATACATATACATACAGACATATATATACATATACATATCATATCATATGAATGAGTATTAGGGATTGCCATACAAATATTGAAATTTATGCAACCTCCGAATCTCTTCCGTCTTTCTTGTTTTATTATAGACCATGATCAAGCCATCTATGGCACTGATATTGGATATAATGATAGTATTACCGTTATCACTACCATTAATACTGTGTTCATGGGAATCATAAAAAAAAATGATTGTTGATGCCAGGAATGATGGTAATGCTGTCAATAATGATAATAATAATAATAATGATTATTCTGCAGTTCCTATAATCTATACTAGTAATAACAATTCCTTGAAATGTTTGCGACGAGTATGAGGTTTGGATAGGTGATTGTTTGAACGTATAGTGTAAGCCCGGCTAGCTCAGTCGGTAGAGCACGAGACTCTTAATCTCGGGGTCGTGGGTTCGAGCCCCACGTTGGGCGCTCTATTTAGTCCTTCAGCTCTACATTTGGGACTCCCATGCACCCCCACAAGCAGTTCACTGTCCTCGTCCGTAACCGTTAGCGTGCCACCCGTTGTGGCTGGATTTCTAGAATATGATTTACATAATAAGGAGAGGAACAGGGGAAGGAAAAGGGAAATAGTGAACAAGTGGAAAGGAAAAAGGAAGCTCTAAAACATAAGTCTATGATTATATACTGCATAATTAGATGCACATAGATATGAGTTGGTATATTTATCTGAACTCATTCTCATATGCAGTATGATACACATAAACAGACGCGATATATATATATATATATATATATATATATATATATATATATATATATATATGCATATAGATAGATACATATAGCATATATTCATATATCACACACACCCGTACACACATACACGCACATATACGTATATGCCCATCTACATGCGGTCTTACATCTCTATATGCACACACATCCATGTACACATGCATGCGGACGTCCATATACCACATATACACACGCAGACAAAAACATGATTATTCACTCTGATACATAAAATAGTTTTGGTTAAGAATATTCTGAAGTTATTTTTATTACAGCTTTTGCTAGACAATAGCACAGTCGATAAAGCTCGATTCAGGTCTGTCCATTTATGTTTCCTTAGCTTTTGCTATTGCACACACGTTGGTGTGACAAGCCAGCTACATTGCATCTCCGTTTTGCAAGATCGCTCTACAGTTCTCGATAAAATATGAAAACAATAGTAGCTTGTTAGACCAAGCGTTGCCAATCCCTGCACAATATAAGTTAACTAGCCAAATTATAGATCTTGTAATAAAAAAAAAAACTGAAAACGGGAGATAAATGTTCCTGTGATTCGTCAAAAAAAACTCCATACTCAAAGACTGACTTTGAGATGGCAGAATGAAAGATGTGAATAAGAAAATCTTTGTTGTTGCAGAATCGATTGAACAAGATCCTCTTACATAGCGCCTTTACAGCAAGAAACACCCACTTGACTGCATCTTCGAATGAATTTTTGTTCAGATTTAAATGTCTTATCAAAATTATTTTTGGGGCAAGACTATGTCATTCTATATATGTCATTCTTTTGGTTGTTTGTTGGAATTAACACGAGGGTGAAAAAATGCAAATTTTAACTGTAGTTCATAAACTATTGTTTGCTGCAGTATCGAGTTGGCCATTAGATCTGTTTTCGAGAGCTGTATCAAGATTAGACTCAATAGTCTATAGACAAGTAAGCAACAAAACAACAAAAACAACGGCTACTTGCGATGATTTATCAATTATACTAATTTTATGCAATATGAACGGATAGTTTAATATGAGTACTATTTCTTATCTGGAACTGCATTTGAGCTTCGACTTGGACCTTTTGTGTATGTGTGCATGCACGCATGTGTGTTCGTCTTGCAAATCAAGAGCGAGGTCATACAGATCTATTCTCCTTATTACTTTCAAAGCTTGCTATGCAACAAAATTCAAAACGATTGAAATAAGAACCGTTTATCTACTGTAGTTGCGGTCATATATGTATTACAAATGAATACTTCTTTTCGCAATGTTTGTCAGAAAAACGCAAATATTTGCTTAGTAGCCAAGCTGGACTGGATATCCGCCATGTGACTATGTTTTAGCAAGGTGGGACCTTCCGTGACTAGTTCGCAATACATTGAGGCTAACCATATTGACTACAATTCTATTGTCCACATATTAATAAGCCCGGCTAGCTCAGTCGGTAGAGCACGAGACTCTTAATCTCGGGGTCGTGGGTTCGAGCCCCACGTTGGGCGCTCTATTTAGTCCTCCACTTGTACATTTGGGCCATCCACATACCATCCGGAAGCATCTATTTAGAAAAGAGTCAATCCAGGTTACTCTGGGCATTATTACAATGCTTGGGTCATGGAACGAGATTATCAGCTACTCGGATGTAGTTCCGAGTTTGCGTTTTAACAATTCCTCCCCTTTATCTGAGCATGCACAGGGTAGTTTGCACTTCCTTGCAGGCTGTGCCGGCCGCTCCTCCACCGCCATAGGCCAGGCCAATAACACTATACCGATTATCGTTTATACTGATTCGTAAATCTTTGATAGGGATAGGGCGATAGATTTATTTGTTATAAAGTTTTTGCATAGTTTGGATTTTTTCCATTTACATGTTTCTTTATGTACGTGGTTTGATTGTTTAATTCATGGTTAGAAGTAATAGTTTCAGTAAAGAAACCAATAACTCTATCCACAAAACACCTTTAGGTACATATGGGGAAAAAGGTACGTAACTTTTGGTTTGAGAATTTCATATACCATTTCATATGGCAATCCTCAATAGCTATGTGGCAACTGCCAATAGCTCCTGACATCCCTCACAAAGAAGAGCATCAACTCCAACCATCAACCACCCCTGAGTCAATCGTTTAGAATTTGTAAAGACCTTAGATGCCATAGCTTCGGATAAGGCTAAAGGCTCAGCAAAGTAAACTCAACTCAGCCAAGCCCAATGTTGTGTTTGTTTCATTTGTCTAGTCATGTAGCATCACGGAAACCAGGCTTCACTAACAGGCTATAAATAGAAAGAAGTATATTTTATTACTTTTAAAAGCTTAAATAGGGTATGTTACATGACTTGATTCTCTTTAATATATTGATGAGGGATCTCATGTTTTCGATAAATCCTGGCATTTCGTTTTACCCGTTAATGGGGTGATTAATCTGGAGTCACTCAAATATAATACAGTATGCTAGTATTAGAAAGTGCTATAAAGTGTGATGATGGCCCATTTAGCTTCTTTCCTGTAGAATCAGGGGTGAAACAAGGATGTGTCCCATAACCAATGATTTTCAACAATTGCACGAACTAGATACTAGATAGGGTTATCATCCAAAGTTGACGCGCGGGAAAATGTACGTCGCGTCATGACTGTTGTGGGTTTATTTTTATTCCGTTGCAGTTGGACGGTTTATTTCATATTGAATGAATGCAATATCGCTCAATCGCCCTTTCCTCTCTGCCGCACAGGTGCACACATGTGTTCATTTGTTGTTACATAAGAGTAAGAGAGTAACATAAATTTCTTTATTGAATCTTATTACGACACTATTGATACTAAAATCGAATTATTAAGTCTTAATCAGTGAAATATCTTAGTAAGATAAACAAAAAATATCTATACGACTAATTGACAACTCACAATACTTCGCCTGATACGTAGACACTTCTCATCACTTTTTGCACACTGATTACCTCGGTGTAATAATGCCTGCTAAATTGGATCCCAGTTTCGCAAGGATCAGAGGGCTTGCAGTAGTTCAGAAAAAAACACTAAATTTTTCCTTCTAAACAATTCGCTAGAATCTAAAATCAAGAACTACACGTGGAATCACTGCGAGTCACACCCCTCTTAGCAAAGCAGCAAGTAATGCCACTGGATTTCGTCAAAGTAAGTCTGCATTGTAAGCCAGATTAGTATCAGAGAAGGCAGAGTCATATATACAAGTCTCTTATTCTTCGTTGTGGTAATGGGATCAGCAGAATCAGTTCAACCGAAAACCTCTTAAACATTTCAGATTGTTGCACAAGGATAGCATGTTTCGAATGAGAAGGAAGAATATCTAATTGGTTGATGTTACTGAGGCAGCAGTTTGTGACTTGTACGGTCGAGGTTACGCATATATACATACATATATACATATATATATACATACATATATACATACATACATACATACATATATATATATATATATATGTGTGTGTGTGTGTGTGTGTGTGTGTGTGTGTGTATGTATATATATATATGTATATCTTATGTATATAAGTATATATACAACACACACACACACACACACAAACAAACAAGCACACAATCCATTGCTTTGATCCCGTATCGATGCGACAATCTGCAGGGAATTTTCAAGTCCGACAGTAGCATAGATAAGAAAGCTCTGCCGGCAAAACTGAAGATAATAATAGTGAGATAGAGGAGAGAGAATTCGTACCCAAATCCAGATTAACATCTGAGATGACAAAGTTATGTAAAAGTTTGAGATTCTTTGATTTAGTAGCAGAAATATGTATCCCAGATTATAAAAGCAAGGGTGATTCTCTTACATCTGGCAAAGCTCGCCAGGAAAACTTTCTTTTCGGAATGAAAATCCATACCTTCTAAAAAATAAAAAAATAAAAAAAATCAACTGATAACTGACTATGCGTTCATGATAATGTGCATAATAGATGATTCGCCAATCAATAAAACTGAACTGAGTAATGTCACTGAGGCAGCAGTGTGGTGATCGAGGAATGATGCGACTCAGCTGATCCGACCGAGGTCACGTGGGTCACGTAGGTCACGGGACCGAGATTCTACCCACGTGGCGGAGGTTGCTGATCCGCTACTGCTTTTTGCTGATTGACATTAATATGATTTTGTAACCTTTAGCACCTTCGTTACTTAGCATTATCAATATGTTTATATTATCATTATGATGATTTTTATTGTATTATACTGTATGGTTATGTATGCATACATTTGTGTATGTGCATACCACACATACACACACACATATATACATATACACACACACATACACACACACATATATATATGTATATATATGTATATATATATATCGTTTTTTTTTTTTTACTTTCCTTTTCCCATTCACTTACATTCAATATTTATCTCCTCCCTATGTTTTTTGTTTTTTTTTTATCTCCCTCTCCGTATTTCTTCAATATTTACCTTCTATATCTCTTTCTCATATATTGCTACTTCTTTAATACACATTTGCCATCTTTACCTTACGTGTACAAAAAATCAGCGAGCATGCGAGGACTTCACTACGTTTAACTTCGTCCAAGCGAGTTGCCTTGAGAGTATTTATCCCAATTGCAACATCTGCTAAAACAAACCAGCCATGTGCATGTATCCGAGTGCTCTTTCAATGAATTTTGAAATTTGATGACTTTTACGGTGACATGAAAAATCTTGTATCTATTGAATTGTTACTTACAGAGCAATGAACATTAATAGTCCTAGTTTAATATAAGAGTTATCAGATAATGGCCCAATATCAGTTTAGAACACTAATAAGATACGCCCAACGTGGGGCTCGAACCCACACCCCGAGATTAAGAGTCTCGTGCTCTACCGACTGAGCTAGCCGGGCTTGTGAAGAACTTGAAACCTTGTGGTAAATATTATATTACGCATAGGATGTCTGGAAGAGTCTCCGTTTGTTACAGGACATGGCAACATCTGCAGTATATGAGCCACCCATTTCAGCCACCTGAACCTAGGCTGTCCTTGATAGTCTTTAAAAGGTCTTCGTTGTTACCAATACACAAATTTAACTTCGTCTGAGATAGTATATATCTCACTTTGCTTGCCATGCATCTACTTCATCTTCTACACCAGCTTATCCAAGTAGTCCATCTTTATGTTGTCGAGTACTCTATCTGAAAATTTTGTTAATACCTTTTTGTAATATAAACTGATTCTAATCTAAACAATTGTTGATTTCATCTCGACAAAATTATCCCCATGTTTCATCAAAGGCCAAACATTGTGTTTGGTAATTGCTAGCTCAAGTACATGTCATGAAGACTGACTAGAACGCCCACCGTGGATTTTCAAACCTCTGGCCCGGCTTGGAAGTCTCATGCTCTACCAACTGACCAAACCGATCTTGTATTGCAAAGTTTTATGCATTCAAAATATT
>BOPN01007922.1:40000-42500 GCA_017312705.2 Penaeus japonicus | reverse complement strand
AGAAACAAGATATGTATGTGTAAATATGTTTATACACACACACACACACACACACACACATATATATATATATATATATATATAATGTATGTATGTTTATGTGTATATGTTTATGTATATATATACATATATACTCACATATACATACATACATATATATATACATATATATATATGTGTGTGTACTGTATAGGTATTATATATATGTACATCGGCACATATGTTCAATTCTCACTTATTGTAACATATTTGAATCTTCGTAATTGTTACTTTTTCCGTGTACAGCATTTCAGAGAGCATAGTGACAAGTAACAAACAGATGCTAAAGAATAGTGAGCGTTTGTTCCCAAAATACATATGGAGGTTTCAGCATTTCGGGCCATACCGACTGAATTTGCAGTCAAAAGTATTTTATAAAGTTGGGTCTTTCAAACTCCCAATCTATTTGAAAGAATTAAATATTCACTAGTTACGATAATGATTATATGATAGATTATATGTTATCATGATAATAGATTTTTAAACGTAAGAAAATAAAATCAGAGAGAGATGGAGGTAAGAGATTCATGATAAAGTGTTAATGATATGAAAGCTTATTAATAGGGATGATGGCAATGATAGTAACAATGATAATAACATCAACAAATGATTTGATTGACCTTTGCGAAATCAATACTTTTGTTAACATCGCAACGTTTAACATTCATAATTACTTTGATATATATAATAAAGGCAAATTCTTTCCCTTCGCCGAACTAAAGAATAAGCGTTTGTCACAAGTTGCTTCATCGGATTTTCGCTCGATATACTTTCTTTGTTTTACTATATGAAATGGTATGTGAAATTCTCAAACCAAAACCTGCGTACCTTTTTCCCCATATGTACCTAAAGGTATTTTCTGGATAGAGTTATTGGTTTCTTTACTGAAATTATTACTTCTAACCATTAATTAAACAATTTATGCACATATTCTAAGATCTTTCAGTGAATATGGATGCATGCATTGAACTTAGCCTACATTTACATATAGAGAAATCATAATTGTTTTATTTTTACTATGCACTGTGTTCTAAAGGAATACCCGCTAATGTCTTTACCAATTGACGATAAAGATAATTATGAATAATCAGTCAACGTCAATGAAAACCATCGACCGACCTCTCTGCTCTGAAGTTTGGCGGCTTGACAGTGATTCACATAAATTTGATACTAAAATTACTATAATCACTATACTATTCACTAAAATAGGTTTTGGTTATAATCACAAACACATATGGTACCATTCTTTCATGGTACCAGGGAGGAAGAAAGCCATGGAGGGTGCCCATCCTAAGTCTCGAGCAAGCACTAATTCCAGAGAGGGATAACACAGCAAGAATTCCGGCCCTAACATGCCGGCGGTGCTGTACGTACAATCAGAATTAGAAGAGGAAAGTGGTCCAAACAATATACAGCATCTGCAATGTGCCCATCTGCCACTATAGCTGCTTTGCGATGAGGCACTTGCAGCTCGTAGCATGAAAGGGTGATCACGTTAACATTTATCATTTATCATTTTCCTTTAATTCCATTGACAACAAAACACAAAGACATACATAAAGAAACATGTAAATGGAAAAAATCCTAACTATGCAATACCTTTATAGCGAAAAAATCTATCGCCCTATCCCTATCAAAGATTTACGAATCAGTATAAACGGTAATCGGTATAGGGTTGTTGCCCAAGACTACGGCGATGGAGGAGTGGCCGAGACAGCCTGCAAGAAATTGCAAGATACCCTGTGCAAGCTCTGACACAGAGGAGGGACAACATACGAGTAGCTGATAATCTCGTTCCATGACCCAAGCATTGTAATAATGCCCAGAGTAACCTGGATTGACTCTTCTCTAAACTTGTTGCCAGGTTTTATCAAGGGCCAGACAGATGCTTCCGGATGGTATGTGGATGGCCCAAATGTACAAGTGGAGGACTAAATAGAGCGCCCAACGTGGGGCTCGAACCCACGACCCCGAGATTAAGAGTCTCGTGCTCTACCGACTGAGCTAGCCGGGCTTGTTATTAAATGGACAATAGAATTGTAATTGGTCTGGTTAGGCCCACTATATTGCGAACTGGTCACGGAGCGTCCCACCTTGCTAAAGCACAGTCGCAGGGCGAATATTCAGTCCAGCTTGGCTACTCAACTACTTGTTTTTCTGACAAACATTGCGAAACAAAGTATTCATTCGTAATACATATATGGCTGCAACTGCAAATAGATAAACGGCCCTTGTTGCAACCGTTTTAAATTTTGCTGCATTACAAGCTTTAGAAATAAGTAGGCTAGGTTATATGATCTCGCTCTTGATTTGCAAGACAAACACACATACGCGCATGCACACACACACACACACACACACATATATATAATCAAATAAACAGGTCCAAGAAATAGTACTCAAAATAAACTATCCGTTCAGATTGTATAAAATTAGTACAAGTAACCATTGTTTTTGCTGT
>BOPN01007922.1:32500-35000 GCA_017312705.2 Penaeus japonicus | reverse complement strand
AAACGAGAGGGGAGTGCGGGTAAGGGAGCGAGGAGAGCAGACGAAACATAGGGTAGAAAACGGAAGTAGAAAATGAGGGAGTAGCCAGCTCAAGATGCAAAAACGGAAGTAAGGGTAGTTAGAGGGTAGACTAAAGAAATGGAGTGTCAGAAATAAGATCAATCAGGGCGGAAGAAACAACGTAGGCAAAATGGATGGATATAGGTAGAAAGGATACTAAGGGAAATAGGAGAAGAGAAACACGAGGCTTGGACGGGGGAGAAAATAAGGAAGGGGGAGGAAAAGGGAGAGGAAGAACAAAATAAGGAAGGAGGGAAAAGAAGATAGGGAAGAGGGGGGAGGACAAGGGCTGGGGGGGGTAAGGTTGAAAGGAGGAGGTCACAAGGCCTCACACTAACATCAACATCATTATTGCCACGATATTAATGCTTAAACAAGAAAGAAGAGAAAGGGCATAAGGAGATAACAAAGAGAAAGAAATATTTTTCAACAATTATATTGCAAGAATCTTGTGCTCTGCCGACTGAGCTAACCGGGCTTGAGTTTACATTACATTAAATCAAAAGATTTACTTGGGCGGGCCTTTTACTTTTCGGACATATTTTGGAGAATTATGCATTCAGTTGCACTCCTTGCAAAGAATGACAAACACGTTAATGCTGCAATTATCATGATATCATCATTGCATCCATAACTATTATGATCATCATTACTATCACCACATAATCATCACTATAAAACAGTAATAGCGATAATACCACTATTTTTCTTTTCTTACAAATATCATTATGATAATAAAAGATAACAAAAAAGAAAGATAACAAGCGAAGTTAAGAAATCTTTTATACAAGCCCCGAGTTCCTTAAGTCTCAATGAAGATGATGAAAAAATCTTAATCCTCTTCGTAATCTTGGGTCTCTTAACATAATACCTTAAAACATGGTGTGTTTTTAAATTTAATTTTGATTACGCATTTAGATGTTCGAAAAATCGATATACGTGTATTGCTATTGTATTGCATTGTATGATAGCAAAGATTATTTTAAAGATAATGCTATTGAGGGTAATATCAACAATAGATGATTAATTTCACTTCTACAAAAAAACAATAGTTCATATTATATCTCATATCAGTGTCTTATAATTTGTTGGAGCAATTATATTTTTGTCTTCAATCTTTCCCTTCATCAAACTGTATAACAAGAGTTTGCCGGTAGTCTTTTCTCCAGATCAAGTGAATTATCGGATTTTCGCTTACGATGATCACCCGATGCCCTTTATTAGAGAGAGTGGACCTATAACTGTGACAACTCGATGAGTAAAATATTGAGTGGAAGGGCATTTTCATATACGGTTGATAACATAGAATCTCAGAATTTTATTAATAATGATGATAAAAATTGTTATGAAATAACATGGCACTTCTTTCTCTCTTTACTTTTTATCCATTTGTTATCTTATAATCAATTATGATATTAAATAATAATGATAGCTGTATTTATGGTACTACTATCAGTACTATACTTTAATTTAATTTTATAGTAATGAAAGGGCTGATGAACATTTAGTTCGGAAGGGGAATGTAGTTATAATCAGTCTTCATTTTTCAAAGTGAAAAAGAAAAAGAAAAAAAAATAGAAACAGAAGTGTGGTCATGGAAAAGATCAAGGTTTCGTGGATAAAGTTGAATATAAACAAGAAAATTTTGATGATGGTTACAATAAAACGAGAGCTTCTGAATACTACCAGGAGTAAACAAATAACATTCCTCGAACACACGGGATAAATATCACTAAAATGTTATTTCAACATCTTATTGGACATGATAAAGTGATAAATATGAATAGATACTGATAATAAGGGTTATAATAAAAATGACAGTAATGAAGATAAAGATACGAATGTCGCCATCATTTCTATAATTACAAACGATACTACTGGATACATAATTTTCTGAAATAAATGTGGAGTGTAAACGTAATGAAAGTATACCATTCAACATATACTGCAACGTAGATCTCGACAGCTCTACGGTACTGCCACCCTTCACTGTCAATTATTCATGTCCATAATTTACCATATCATTCACTGAAATACCATGCAAAACGAACGCTAAAACAAAGTACCATAATGCATGTTCTCTTTATATTGAAGAGAAACATAACATACATAAGTTGCCCTATTTAGTGTCTTATGAACAATGGAAAAAATGTGTGTCTTCTCTCTAAAAGACAAGGGGGACCTTCAATTAATAATTTGTGGCGAATACTTATTCATGAGTATCATTCATGTAATTATCCTTTATTATTTATTATTTATATAATTTACTTCCAGTAGGAATAACAGTAAAACTAAAACATGAAATGAAGGGATAAAAAAAGGTCTAGACAAATGATAAAAAAGAACGCTGTCAGTATATCCAAAAGTCATGTCACACATAACACATCCTATTTAGTCTCTAATGAATAATGAAATATATTTGTCTCTCCAACGCGTATTG
>BOPN01007922.1:0-12500 GCA_017312705.2 Penaeus japonicus | reverse complement strand
TTTTTTATTCTTTATTTCTAATATATATTTATATATATATATATATATATATATATATTGTTTCAAAACATTCTAGTTTGATATTATTAACTTGTCATTATTATTTAAATTTCAAAATTTCTAGTATGAATTAACAATAGTCAATTTTTTTTTCATTTTTTTTCATTATCGTCCTCATTGTTTTTTTTTAGGTAAATTGGGATGAATTGTAAATATTATCTTTTTTTTTACTCGGTATTGTAACTTCTATAAAATAATTTAATTAATACATTAAAGCATTTACAGTATTTTTTAAATTTAAATTGTGGAGGTATGTTCAGTTAAGTTTTAATTAATAATATATATATATATATATATTTATCCATAATGTATATACAAAGATAATGATAGATAGAAGGAGGTGAGACATTTTAAGAGATTGCAACATTTCTAATATGAATGAAGAATAGTCAAATTGTATTTTTTTATTTTCTTTTTTATCACTTTCTTATTGGAAGTGAGATGAATCATCGTAAATATTTTAGATGTATCAGTCGTATTGAATATGGAAATGATAAAATGCTAATATTGGAACCATTATCATTATCGTCCTTCTTTGATTCCCATTCCTTTTAACACCCTATTTATTCTTTATTTTTGCCGTTTATACTTATATTCTTCCCTTTTTTTCATACACACTCTCTCACTATCTCTCCCTCGCGGTTGCTTTTTAATTTTCACGTTTTGCTTTTTCATATATCATATGTTTTACATATTTACAACCGATATCTATTCACGGGTGCAAAATCTTAGCTAGCATGCTGGGATTAACCCGTTTAAGTTATTCAAAGCGAGTTGACTTTTTCCATCCTTATTTCATTACATGTGCCATCTGAATGTCCCAGCAGGTCGAGTGCTTTAGTAAAGAATTTCAACATTCATGGTGCCTTATTTTAACTTGTGTCTCAAGACTTGGTAGTTTCAAAGCGATGACTTTTTCTTCTCTTCTTATATAAGTTCATAACGGGTGCTTGAGGAGAGTGAATGACTGGCCCAAAGTTTGATCTGGAGGACTAAATAGAGCGCCCAACGTGGGGCTCGAACCCACGACCCTGAGATTAAGTGTCTCGTGCTCTACCGACTGAGCTAGCCGGGTTTATATCAACGGAAATTGCTAAGTCATAAAGTTGGGCGCAGGTCTATCAAAGTACAGCATATTCTTGTGAGTCACTTCCTCCACCTTCCAATGATATGTGTGCATGTGTGTACGTGTGTGTGTGTGTGTGTGTTCGTGGTGTGCGTGTGCGTGTGCGTGTGCGTGTGCGTGTGCGTGTACATATATACATTATGTATATATACATATGTACATATGTACATATGTATATATACAATATATATAATATATATGTATAATATATATATATATATAATATATACATATATAATATGTATAACTATATATATTATGTATACAGTATATATATCATATATATCATATATATTATATATGTATATATATAAATATATATATATATGTGTGTGTGTGTATATGCGTATATGTAGGTATATATGTATGTACATATGTATATATATGTATATATATGCATATATATGTATATATATATGTATATATATGCATATATATACATATATATGCATATATATGCATATATATGCATATACATGCATATATATGCATATATATGCATATATATGCATATACATGCATATATATGCATATACATGCATATATATGCATATACATGCATATATATGCATATATATGTATATATATATGCATATATATGTATATATATGTATATATATGTATTATATGTATATATATGTATTATATGTATATATATGTATTATATGTATATATGTATTACATGTATATATGTATTATATGTATATGTATATATATGTATATATATATGTATATATATGTATATATGTATATATAGGTATTATATGTATATATTATATGTATATATATATTATATGTATATATGTATGATATGTATATATATGTATGTATGTATATGTGTATGTACACATGCATGTACACATGTATGTACATATGTATGTATGTATATATATATATATGTATATATACATGTATGTTTATATATACATATATACACACATATGTATGTTTATATATACATATATACATACATATGTATGTTTATATATACATATATACATAAATAAGTATGTTTATATATACATATATACATGCATATGTAAGTATATACTGTATATGTACATATCTATCTATCTATATATGTATATATATATACATATATATCTTTTTAAAATCATATATACTTATATACTGATAGATGCGCGCATAATTTTCAACCCTTCCTAACTTATGACATTTGCAAAATTGTATACATTATGCTTAAATGAGTACATAGACCCAAGTAAATTTATCACTTTGGTAACTATGCATTTGCTTCTTCAACTCTAAATCATCAAATAGTGCTTGGGTTTGGGTTCAAGCACTCTAACAAAGGAATTTTAATGTCCTCCTTTTACCGAATTTTACTCTCATTTCATGAATTATTGGCTATAAAGCGATTAACTTTTGCAGTAGGCTAAAATAAGGCTAGTAACATACTGTGTATGAGTATCTGCTTACAGACGAACGTGTCAAAAATAGACCAGGGAGTAAGGGTTGATCCGTTGACTTTTTCCCTGTTTATTTTAACAATTTTTATGATGACGTAACTTTTAATTTGGGGATGGTTGTTTCCTTAGCGATGAGTTTTTCTATTCTCATATAGGTACAAACAGGAGTTTCAGGATAGTGAATGGCTGGCCCAAATGTAGAGCTGGAGGACTAAACAGAGCGCCCAACGTGGGGCTCGAACCCACGACCCCGAGATTAAGAGTCTCGTGCTCTACCGACTGAGCTAGCCGGGCTTACATTTATAGGATGTATTAAAAAACTGTTTTATTAGACGTAGTTACCCCTAAAGTGTCCAGCAAAGTACACTTGCACCTGTCTGTCACTCAGTCCACTCAATCTCTCCCATTGCGACTTTATCCTGTATTTCCAATCATTTAAAGTGAATCTTAGATCAGCAATTTTATTTAGATCTATCGTATAAATAGTTTACTTTTTATTGATTCATATTTATTTTGTTATAGGTTTCAAAGACAAGACGAAATCAGTTAATATGATTCACTATCATGCAATGCCAAGAAGTGCCCGGTCACACCAAGCTGCTCAGATAAGATATTTATATATAGGTTCTATACCCCAATATTTGGAGAATGACAGGAAAGATGTACATTCTATTATTCACAATATAGTAAATGGATTTTGATTTGATATGCTCATTAATATACAAATTCCTGGATATCAGTTCTTTTTTCATTTGTTCTGCCCTTCTTGCATTATTATTATTTTTGTTGTTGTTGTTGTCATCGGATGTAAATGAGATAAAGTCAATAATGAGCATGAGCAATCAATAGGGAAATTAAGAATCAGGGTTCAGGCCCGTGCCTCGCTACCAATTGCTAATCACGAGCTAGTTTTGGGAAAGCAACATTTTTGCGGAATAACGTATATAATTTTTGGCAAACATACTCATGAAGAATTATAAAACAAAAATCAGACGTCAGACAAGGGAATCCCCCTCTTAAGACTATTTTTCCTAAGGTTTTCGATTTTCCTCCAACTTGGCGCTTTGCACGAGAAAAATATACAGTGAAAATAATTGGAAAAATTCGTTCAGTGCAGTGTTCATTTTGTTTTTGTTTCTTTCATGTGACAGACAAGTACACGGATGGATTTATCGCAAACCTCTCGAAAGGAGGCTAATATATGTCGCTTGATGTGCTGAATACATGCTAACATATAAACTATCCACGGAATACCTTTTAAAAATTCAGAATATTGACCTAAATATAACATTTACCAATAATGGTATACATATTCACATTACATATAAGTGCGGAAGATAGGAGTGAAATGCGGTAATCTGATCGGTCCCTGTGAGCATATTTTCCATCACCTCTTTAATTACTGTTATATGTTTACCACTATTCATTCTATTCATAAGTAGTAAAGTAAGAGGGTTTAGTGTGTGTGTGTGTGTGTGTGTGTGTGTGTGTGTGTGTGTGTGTGTGTGTGTGTGTGTGTGTATATGTATGTATGTATGTGTGTATGTATATATGTATGTACACATGTATGTACATATGTATATATATATGTCTGTGTGTATGTATGTATGTATAATATATACATATACATATATATACAGTAAGTGGACCTAAGTATATTTATCATATTATTACTGGGCATATAATTAATGATTAACTGGAAATTAAACACAGTCCCTCGGTATGTGACAAAAAAATAATGTCCTCTTCTTACCGAAATTTACTAATTTAATGAAGTATTGGCTCCAAATCGATAAACCCATGCCCAGTCTCACTAGGGGCGAACAGATGCCTACGACTGGCCCAACTATAGGCCTACATCTGAAGGATGTAGTGCGAACACATGGACCAGAGATTTTGAGTTTGTTCATAATATGCATACCAACACATGTTTATGTGCATCTATTACACTTAGATGCACATAAAGATATCATATGACTATGATATCTTTTTACACTCTTGCCCTTTTACCCATTCAAGCTATTCAGAGTTTGTTGACTTTTTCCCTTCTTATCCCTATTACAACATGTACTGTGTAATATGGTCCTTTTTCATATAACGAGTACTCGAGCAAAAAATGACAAGAACTCCTTGTGGATGGTGAAAGATTGGCCCAAATTTAGATCTGAAGGACTAAATAGAACGCCTAAGCACATATCGTGTGCGTGGCACACCAAGGACTACGAATGAGGACAAAGAGGTGCTTGTGTGGGTGCATGGCAAGCCTAAATTTAGATCTGGAGGACTAAATAGAGCGCCCAACGTGGGGCTCGAACCCACGACCCCGAGATTAAGAGTCTCGTGCTCTACCGACTGAGCTAGCCGGGCTTATACCTGAAGAAAATGTTAAGTCAAAACATGTTACTGACGTGGTAACTCCCCATATGTTGCGAACAGAAAGTATATCAAATTAAAGCATGCAATCTGTGAGCCTCCTATTCTACCCATACGAACGTTGGCTTGTTTTCATTGCTTTATATCCCTTTATGCAATTTTATCCTACTATTGAATAATTTTGAATGAATCGTACAGCCTTGATTTTATTTTGATCTTTCATATCAATCCTCTTTTCCTTTGTTATAGCCATTTTAAAGACGGGACGAAGTGAGTTAATATAAGTCATTGTTTGTAGTTCTGCCATTCTCTTCATCATTTGCATGAAGTCATGCAATGTCAAGGAGTGCCCGGCTTCATGTATGCATTGGTTGTCTGTAACAAACTAAGTGGGATATGTGAAGTGTTTTGACATTTTCATTAATATACTAATTCAGGGATCTCAGTTTTTTCGTCGATTTCGTTTTTTTTTATTATTATTAGAAATAAATGAAATAAACAATGACAAGTAAAGAATAATAAAGCGAATAATGAGCTTTAGTATTCAAGAGTGAAGTTAAGAATTAGGGCTTTGAGTCGCGTTTCGCTACCAATTGTTAACCATCGGTTAGTCTAGGGAAATTGACATTTTTTAGGGGGAAAAAAATCTTAGTTTTTAGCACATATTCTTGAGGAATCAAAAAACAAGAATTAAACTTAAGAGAAGAGCAACCTTCCTTTGGGGGAGATTACCTTTTCCAATGCTTTTTTTTTCTCTCCAAAACGGCACATCACACGAGAAAAATTAAAAATACTTTAAAAAAGGAATATCATCTGAAAATAATCGTAGGCATTTTTACATTACATAGAATTCCGTGGATACAGTTAATTAATGCGGAAAATAATTGTAGGCATTTTTACATTACATAGAATTCCGTGGATACAGTAATTAGTGCAGAAAATAAAAGTTAACTTTCTAAAGCATCATGCTTGAATGAATAAATGCACCTAAATAAAATTATGACTTTGTCAAACTGCCGTAGGTGATGTCTGGGTTACCGTATAGAGCAACATTCTTCCTTCCAGTATTATTGGCATTGTCTATAGGCATCCCCATGCACTTTCAGAATCTTTTGAATACATAGAACAAGTCTCTAGAGAAATGTCATTGAAAAATAAACCACTCTTCATCTTTGGTGATTTAAATGATGATTTGACTAAATCTAATGCTAAACTAACTAAGATAATAAAGAAAAATATACTACAACAAATTATAGATAAACCAACACGTATTACAGAAAAGACCTCATCCTTATCAGATGTAATAATAACTAACAGGTTAGACATTATCCATCATACGGATGCCATCCCGTGTCATATTGCTGACCATGAACTTCTCACACTCACATTAAATATAAAGAAACCAAAGCGACTACCGATAACAAAAACATTTCGTGACTCTAAGCATTATAACCTTCAATCATTCATCGAGCTCATCAGATCTAAAGAGCCGACGCTCTTAAATATCTTATTAACATATGATGTAGACAAGCAGGCAACTATCCTTACGGAAGTGATTAAAAGCAGTATTGACGCCTTGGCACCTCATGTAACGTGAACCGTCAGACGTCCCCCTGCTCCATGGATAGATGACAACATCAAGAGGGCTATTAAAGACAGAAATAATGCCCACCATAGTCTCAAAACTAACAGAAATGACGCAGATTATAAAATAAAAAAGACAAATGTTAAACAGTTAATACAAGTGCAAAAACAAGTGGATAAAACTAGAAAATAACTAAATCAATAGTACCTAACAACAAACACCACACTGATAATCGTACAAATTCTACACAAAGCACAGAGCATTTTAACGACTTCTTTTCAAAAATAGGAAAACTAACTTGTGAACAAACAAATGCGTCAACATTACAACAAAATATAGATAAGGCTATGCCTACATTTAATATTTTGTGACCACAACCAGTTAATGTGAAGACAATTATCCTAGTAATAAAACACCTTCGCGAAATAAATGCTGTAGGAGCAGACGGTATTGCTTTGCGCTTAATTAAGGATAGTCAACCAGCAACCGCACATTATCTGGCGGTCATAATTAATACTTCCCTGATCACTGGTGTTTTTCCGTCGCTTTGGAAACATGGAATAGTAACACCAATTTTCAAATCGGGAGATATAGACGACGTGAATAATTAATGTTCTATTACAATACTCCCTGTACTATCTAAAGTTCTTGAGAAAATTGTAGCAAATCAACTAACGAGTTTCCTGGAGGCCAATAACCTATTATCTAAAACACAACATGGCTTTAAAACTAGGTTATCCAATGAAATTACAGATAACTATTAAAATTTATGATAACATAGACAAAAATCAGGTAAATTTACTCACATTATGTGATCTTTTCAAAGCTTTTGAGTGTAAATCACAAAATTCTCCTTAACAAACTAAGATCTCATAGAATTGATTCTTTTTGGTTTAGCAGCTATTTAAATACTAGAACTCAATCTGTAAAAAATAATGAAAGCATATCATCGAGACAACCAATATATTTTGGTGTTCCACAAGGATCTATTTTAGGCCCAATCCTATTTACAATTTTCATAAATGACTTATCAACCATTGCTCATAACTGCCTTCTAGTGCAGTACGCCGATGATTCACAGTTTCTTCATAGTGACTCAGTAAATAACTTAAATACATTAATAAGAAATACTCAAAACACTCTTACACAAGCTAAAAAATATTTTTAAAGTAATGGTCTAAAATTAGATCCCCATAAAACTCAATGCATATTCATAGGTAGTCGACAGAACATCGCCAAAATCCCCATCGACACAACTATAGGATTTGAAGGCCACCCTATCAAACCAAACATTTCAGTGAAAAAATTTGGAGTACACTTGGTCAGATACATAACATTTGAAACACACGTTGATAACATACACATGAAAGTAATGGGCACATTAAATCACATAAAAAATCAAATCACTACGAATACTAGAATCATGGTCGTGCAAACAATAGCTCTTAGCATAATAATGTTTGAGGTTCAACCAACAAAACCCAAATGCAAAAAAGTCAAAATTTGCTGCAAGAGTTGCACTGGGTAATGTTAGTAAATTTGATCACATTACCCTACATATATAAAAATTAAGATGGTTAAAAGTTCATCCTAAGTGCAGTTATGATACCTGTATCTTTACCTACAAATTGATACATGGACTCTATCCACCATGGTTATTTCCCCTGCAAACTGTAGAAAATACAGTTGGCATCCAAACACGTCAGGTAAATTCCCTATTTGTAAAAAGATTATATACAGAAACAGGGGCAAGACAGATGCAAATTCGTGAACCGAAAATGTGGAACTTGTTGCCAGACAACATTAAAAACATTTACAACTTTTGTAATTTCAAAACAAAATTGAAAAAACACCTCTTTACTCTTCAAGTGTAAATATATATGTATTCATGTAAGAATAACCATTGTAACTTATGGAATAAAGGGTTTGAATTTGAATTTCTACTTCGGAAAGCTTGCTTCTTTTAATGAAACGACAAAATTTTGTCCAGGATTTGTACTTAGAAATATGACTATAATCATTTTTTGTACTCTTGCCCTTTCACCCATTCAAACTATTTAGAACTTGTTTACTTTTTCCCCTTCTTAATACTGTTACTTGTCCTTCTGCATATTGACGTAATTTAACTTGTATGTAAAGACTTGTTGGTTCTAAAGCAATGAGCTTTTCTCTTGTTTTATGTGGTATAAATACAGTAGGTGCTTGATGAGGGTGAAAGACTGTCCCAAATTTAGATCTGAGGGACTAAGTAGAGCACCCAACTACATGTTCATATCGTGTGTGTGGAGGGAGGGAAGGAGGGAGAGAGTACAAAAACGTGCTTGTGTGAGGTGCATGGCAGGCCCAAATGTAGAGCTGGAGAACTAAATAGAGCGCCCAACGTGGGGCTCGAACCCACGACCCCGAGATTAAGAGTCTCGTGCTCTACCGACTGAGCTAGCCGGGCTTATACCATAGGAAAATGTTAAGTCAAAACATTTTAGTGAACGTAGTAACCCATACGAACTGAGGGTCTTGCAAATTAGAACATGCACCCGTGAGCCTCCTACTCTACCCATCTGAGCGTTGGCTAGTTCTCATTACTTTGTATATTTTTTTTAAATCATTTTAAGTAAACCTTGATTTTATTTGACTCCTTTTGATTCTTTATTTCTTTGTCATAGTTATTTTAGGACGAGACGAAATGAGTTCATATAATTCACTACTATGCTCTTGTAGTCCTGTCATTCTGTTCTTTGTATGTATGATGTCACGCAATATCAGGGAGCGCCCGTTTCACCAGGCGGTTTACATATACATGTGTGTATTTAGGTTTTCTACATCAATGGTTTGATGAGAGAAGTACATACATTATATTATCTATAATAAACTAAATGGGATTTGTTACGTATTTAACATTATCATAAATATATTAATTAAAGTGAATGTTATGGAACATTTAAGACTAGGGCATTATTTAGTATACATAGCAATACGAGTAATAAGCATGTCTGGGTGGAAAAACACACGAATGAACACATAATTGTATTAGATATTTTATAGACGTAAATCATATATATGTATACATACAGTAATATATATTAGAAAAGGAAAAATAGAACTCTACTCCTACCCTAACACATCCTAATAGTAACAATATAAAAATAAAGGTAATACTTAGACGAGTGATCAGAGGCAGACACACAACTTGAACTGTACAAAAGAAAAAAAAAAAAAAATGACATAGTGGCTTGATTGAAAGCCAGGTGGCGTTGAGGCGAATCAGCCAAGGACTGCGCTCGAGTTGCCGCCGAAATAGGGATCGGTTCGGATTTCGATACGTAATGAGGCCGTCTGGAATGACGAAGGCGGATATTATTCTGGCGTCCTCAGTCAGCTCCATCTAATTGTACCCCTTCAGCAAGTTAATTTCCGTCACGAAATCATTTATGTCGATCCCGTCGATGGCGTCATCCGAGCGCGGCAGCGGAAAGGAATCGAGGCAAGTCACATTGTTGATCATACGGTTGTCGGTTTAGGATGAGCAGGCAGGGTGATGCCCACTTGCTATCGCTTGTTTCAGCAAGTCCATTAGCAAGGAGGAAGTCCACCTCCTCCAGAAGTTTCTTTCGCTTCTGAGGACTTATCCGATATTGAGGCGCTTTATAGGCGTCGTACCCTCGGTTAAGACGATATCGTGCTTCACACCTCTGCATGGCCTCGGGACATCACGACACACATACCGGAACTCAGTCAAGAGAGGCGCCAACAACTCTGCAGACTGACGAGATGAGAGATGCTGCAATTTTGGGTCAAGATTAGTCAATTTGTCACAGGATCGTCTATACAAAACTCGTCTGTGTCTGATATTCCAACCATCACCTTGTTTTCCAGTATTACTATTATGTAATTTTACATCACCTTTTCTATATTTTACTCGATAAGAACCAAAATACTTTGACTGCAATGCAGACAAATAGCAACACTGAATCTGATTTAAATTCTAATTTCAGCCTTCTCGTCAAATTGCTCTTTCATGACGCCTTTGGCGTATGACATGTTTAGTCTTTGTTTAAAGGTGTGAACATATTTTAATAATGGCATCACATTCGACTCAGATATCCAACTCTCTTTTAACAACTTTAAGGGTCCCCTAACTTTGTGCGCATACAAAAGTTCAAACAGGACGAAATCTCTTTATGGTTCCTTGTTATTCAGGGTGATAAGCAGTGGACAAATATTGCTTAAGTGATAATTCATGCATGACTTGTTGAAAGGCCGGATCTGAAGTTTGCATCTTGATCAGACTGTACTTTTTCCAGAATACCAAACGAATATATATATATATATATATATATACATATATATATATGTATATATATATGTATGTATATATATATATATATGTATGTATATATATATATATATATATATATATATATATATATATATATATATATATATATATATATATATATATATATATATATATATATATATATATATATAGATAGATAGATTGGTGAGAGGATTAACTACACTTTTCTGCAGACAGATTTCTAAGCGGGATTGCCTCTGGGTAACAGATCGTAGCACACATGACCGTTAGTAAGTACTGATTACTGCACTTAGTTTGCGGCAAATGTGGGTAAAGGGTTGAACAGCTACCGGGATGGGGTGAAGTGGGGAAAGAGGAATTACTTTCCTGGGTTTACAGAAACCTGGCAAACATGATTAGTCTTGCAATATGTTCACACATCCTTCTTCACTTATGGTCAGTGTTTGAGAATTTAAGTATAGGTTTCAGAAACTCCTAAATGTCTTCACTAGTATCATGAGTAGGGCTTATGACATCCTTTCTAGAGGGAAGAGGGATAAATACTTGATGAATTTCCAAAAAGGTATTTGTGGCTGGAACATCAACATCTGAATTTAAGTAGTGCAGACTACCGAGCGACTGTGAATCAACAAGATTGAAATGTTTACTCTCTACATTAGTTTCTACCAAATCAATCATATCCATATTACCGTCCTTCTCATTAAACAAGGAACTACTTGTCAAATTGTCAAAATTAGGACATCAGCTGATGAGTTTTAAACTCTTAACCGAGAACCATCCAACGTTATGATGGTGGATTAGATTGCTGATAGGTGAATGCTGTACTTTGCTCAACTCTGCCTGCAATATTGCAGGGGTAACTACTGAACGCCCAATAAAACATTTTTTTATAGTACGATCGAATATATAAGCCCGGCTAGCTCAGTCGGTAGAGCACGAGACTCTTAATCTCGGGGTCGTGGGTTCGAGCCCCACGTTGGGCGCTCTATTTAGTCCTCCAGATCTAAATTTGGGCCGGCTATTCACCACCCTCAAACAGTTGCTTGTGCCTATCATCCGTATTCTAATACATTATCTGCGTGTCGTGGCTATGTCACGTCAAAGTCGTGTTCATGTCACGAAAGTGGTAATCCAGAACGGAAAATCGTTTTACGTCTGTCAGTTGCTTCAGATTTACCGACCGTTCCAGAGTTATGTTTTGGACGAATGGCACTGTCCAACCGACGAATTCATAAGAGAAACTATAGTCATAGAAAAAAAAAGATAGTTCAATTATGAATCATTTGTTGTACTTCTTCCTCGCGAAATAACTAAATAACGCTAAATGACCACCGTTTCACGTACGCGTGGTTGGTAATTTAGTCTACGCTACATAAAAAATGTATACATCTTCCTTATTTTGCGAGTATATACTGTACATATATGTATATCTGCTAGATATTATATATATATATACATATATATATATATATATATATATATATATATATATATATATATATATAACATACATATTTCATGTAATTATATATTTTAACTTTATGCTCCTAAATAATGTTACATTTCATTTAACTTCGTTTTTCTTCGAAAAATCCGTCAAAAGGTAAA
>BOPN01007921.1:25000-27358 GCA_017312705.2 Penaeus japonicus | reverse complement strand
ATATATATATATATATATATATATATATATATATATATATATATATATATATATATATATATATATATATATATATATATATATATATATATTTATACATACATATATATACATATATACATATATATGTGTATATATACATATACATATAAAGGTTTATATTTACCCGTATTTCTGCTCCAATGAGAGAAAACAAGAAGGGCTGAAAAAGTTCCCACATTATCAACAGCTTGTCATCCACTGGATTCTGGAGGCGAAAAAATTTCTTTAGTCAAAAAAGGACTCCAAACCTCATGCCAAAATTTCAATACTTTATGGTTTGGATGTTTATATCTGTCTTTTTTTGGAGGTATTACTAAAAGCTACGAGCTGTGATGAGTACATTTAAATTCTCTCTTCATGTTGAGCTGAAGGGATTTGAAAGATTTCACATAAATTACTACCACAAGGAAAGGTGATAAAAAGTAGTTTTCTTTCAGAAATCTTAAGCAAATGTTTGGCATCTTGGTTATCTCATTATATTATAAATAATATATAATTTCAATCTAAACC
The DNA here is from genome assembly GCA_017312705.2 of Penaeus japonicus. NCBI lineage: Eukaryota > Metazoa > Arthropoda > Malacostraca > Decapoda > Penaeidae > Penaeus > Penaeus japonicus. The sequence continues at coordinate 26,806 of BOPN01007921.1, read as the reverse complement.
CATTGCTGATTGGTCGTCAAGGCAGGCGGTCTTCGACACTAGCGGCACCAGCTAAAAGTTAGAGGGATGGGGAAAGGGTTTTCTCCACCCTCCGGGCAGTGCAAACTAGTCCAAACAATATTTTTCCATAAATCCATCATAAAATGCGAGTTTAGGCTGACTTTTGAACCCTGTAGCTCTAGAGCTAACGCCGTTATAGCCATAATACTTCATGACTATGTGCGCATTTCAACTGTGAGTAGATCCTGACGTTGCATCATGTGCGCATTGACTCCCGTCTTTTAGGCCAAATCAGTGCCGACATGTATGTCATGACACCGGTACGCAATGGGTTAATGCATAACTGATATTTGTCATTGCAGTTATCTTATTAGTTTATAAATAATAAATAACTTTAATCTTCACTCTTATAAATATCTAATGAATATATATATAAATATCAAAACATTCTTTTATTCCACTTAACCTTATCTATACCTCATAAGACACTCAAAATAATCCCTAGTATACATAATGGTGTATAAAATCAACACAAAACTAGAACAGTATTTTTCAACAAAGGCAACACACAAATACTTGAGGAACCACTGAGAAAACTTACATTATCCTCTGACATTCCCTGTCGCCTCCAGCCAATTCCTGCTACAAAGGCCATGACTAGACATCCAAGAGCTCCAGCTCCTCCAAATTGCGCCTGTAAACACTATAAATGTTACATTTACTCATCAATATGGGGGGGAGTCCCGTAACTGCCTTTGCTTACACCCTATTAAACAAATATTTATGAAAAGTACATTCCAAAGACTATGTGCAGCAAAACTTACATATTTGAGGGAACATTCTACATCCTACGTATCATCGCATTCTGATGCACATGCATATTTATGTACATCCATGATATGAGGTAATATATAAGTAGGCTCTTAGCCCATTCGGACCAGGGAGTATATTTGTTATTTGATAACAAGAAAGTGCAGCCTCCCAGTAAGAGGTCTCTCCCAGCATGATACCAAACTGCACCTTTCAAAGGCGCAGTGTGATATCACGTCACCTGTGGCGAAAGGGTTAATAAGTGAATTTTTCTATTGCAATACCATATGTAAAGTATTCATCTATACTGTAATCTTTTCATTCATTTCAATCTTTTCATTTATTTATGTCTATATTTCAGACATCTCTATGATTTGCAAATGATTATTGTATGTAGATTTTACTGCACTGGTAACCTTCACTTCCAAAATCAAATTGAAGAAGAAAATCTCAGATTCCAATCAAATCATTAATAGACTGATGTTTCAAGTATTCTTCACAAAAATGACTACTTCTTTCTGTGAAACACAAACTTTTGCTTTGACTTCATCTGCTTCTTATATGGTTTGATAAAGTTAGAATGAATAACTCTGGAAACCATTAATTTTCATCATCATGTACTATCATCTGATTTAAACACTTTCCCTATCACCTCTTCAAGTCACTCCTCCAGAAGTAGTTGTCACAGATCTTTAAAAATCTTTCAAATTTGAATGGATTACTTTACTTTAATCTGAGTACTCAGAGCAGTAGAGAACATACCAGAATAAAAGTATCTCATATATTCTAATTACTCATTATTAAGAAGATATGAATGCTTGAATTACTTTATGTAAGGCTGGGAGGAGCAAGCAGCAAATACGTATAATCTTGGGTCTGAAGACTCTGTTGAGAAGGTGAGAATACACAAACCTACTGAGATATCTTAGTCTGTCAATCATCTGATAGGGTCAAGGACCTGGTCCCAATATGATTAAATATTCTCTTATTTGCAAA
>BOPN01007921.1:15000-17500 GCA_017312705.2 Penaeus japonicus | reverse complement strand
CTTTTTTTTTACCAAAATGAAAAGATCAATATGAATAATCATACACATACATATGAGTATGTATATGTAATTCATGATGTGACAAGGTGATATCACGGTTAATCAACAAATTAGAAGTAGTATTGCATTAGTAATTTTTTACTTTATTTTATTCTTGGCCAAATACATTTGATAAATACAATAGTTTTTCGCCTCAGATCTTTTTATTCAACCGATCAATAAGCAGAAATTAACAAGATGTCATCAATATCATGTAGTTTTCTGTGACATTTTTTTAATATTAAATTTCATTTTATGACACTCAAACACCTAAACTAAAATAACAGAGTCTAAGAAATTATATGAAATGATATTATTTGAGAACAATCTAGCGATCTATTGCTGACGTTTCAGCATGTCACAACTGCCCCTCACAGAACTCAGTGAGAAAATGCACAACGTCCCCCGGGTCCAAGGATATTTTTCAACCTCGTGATAGTACGTCAACTGGCACAAATGGGTTAATGATTACTATAAGACCAACACAAAGAAACTAGATTGCATGTGCTATGGTTTTAAATTGAATGATGCAATTAGTAACACCTAAGTGTTACTAATTGTTATAAATCAGAGGACCTGCATTCATTTAGTTTATTTCATCTTATGTTTAGATGTATTAGTGTTTGTACTGTAATAAAAAAAAAATAATGGAATAATATACTGGAGTGTCATATTCAGTTTTACAGATTATCTTTACTCCAATTCTATGCCAAAATAATATAATATCTGTGCTCTTTTTTATATGTATATGTAAAAAAATGAACCTAATGTGGATTTAGCCCGTACTATCAATGAATGGTAAGTATAAAAAAAAATGATCTTCACAACACAACAATTACTTTACCTATGAAGGGGCTCCTTTTTGCTTGTGGCCACCCCAGACGAAAGCAAACCAGGCCACCACTGGCAATAACATCCCTCTGAACATTATGCTCGGATGGCTGTTGGCCTGAACGTGTATTACATAATTTGAGAGATTACCCATATTGTGTGATATATAGTTTCCATTTCATTGGTTTATGGAAGGTTGTAATATTGGGATATTGTTGTGTATACTCCATGCTTTCTAATTATGTGGATTAGACTCTAGGAAGTAGCATATGTCTATGGGAGGGGTGAAATCCTGTTTTTAATGTTTGTTTTAATGCCTTGGTATGTTTACTTGCCCTAAGGCTCATATTACCATAGCATTTATACATGTTATCTAGCACCATTTGGTTAGAAAAAAAAAGGCTGCCACATGCACTTTTATTTCTAAGAATCCTGAAAATACTTATATAATAGCTAATCTAAATAAATTCCAAAGGACAGGTAAAAAAGGTCAGGGTAAAAAATGGTAAAAAAATATATATATACCAATTAAAATATATTAATCATATGATATGATTTAATCAGGAATAGATTTTTCTCACTAATTTCAAAAACAGATAACCTTATCCTACCCTTGCTTGATGTTCTAAACTAGACATCCAGGAGACTTACCGAAGAGCAGAAGACCAGTCCTTGTCTATACTGTTGCCCACATAGTTGATCCCAGGAACACTGCTGAGGAGAATGCCCACCACCAGCATACCCATCAGTGATGGAAGTTTGGCTAGTGTGGCTAACTGACCTCCAAGCACAGCAATACAGAAGAGACACATAAGGGAGAAGATATTGCCACCAGGAAGGGCTGAAAGGCCAATGATAGCAATTGCAGCTCCCCATACCAGGAGAACCAATATCGTCCATGTTAAGCAGCTGCCAACCTGAGGTCATGCGAGATATTCATTAGCATACTGTCAGATAAGAACCAAAATCAAAGAAACTGAAATGCAATATTGGTAAAAAATAAATAAATAAAAAAATAAAAAGAAAAGAAAATTTTCCAAATATTTTCATCACTAATGAAATAGGTTTATGTATAAGAAACTTACAATACCATGTGGAGGCCAACAATCAAATACATATTTCAGTGAGGCAGATCCAGACTCATATGTGATCTTGTCTGCAGAACTTATCTGATCTTCCATCACTTGTCCATCAATATTATGTGAACTGTCAACGACTCCAGCTAGTTCAGTACCCCTCATACCTGGGAAAAGATTGGCAAAAATTATCTTCATTATCTAATTAAGTTCATGTATATTTCAATCCAGCTTCAGACTCTTTTATTTAAGTTGCTCAAATATATTAGTCACAAGATTATTTTTTGCTTTCTTTTTCATTTCTTTTTTTGGGAGAGAACCTTTCATTATATCAAACACCAAAAGCATTATATAGTAAACAAAGCTACAGATATTATGGTCAAAATAACCATTGGAAAAAACAAGCCACGTTATTTTATACAAATGGTATTCATGTATATGAATGAGTAATACAGAAAGGCTAAACAGAACACCACATCTAACTAACATTGCAACAAAACAGCTGTTTGAAACAATAGCATAACAAAAAATAGCCATCAGATACAATTAACTCT
>BOPN01007921.1:0-5000 GCA_017312705.2 Penaeus japonicus | reverse complement strand
ACAATGGATTCAAATCTTAGTTCAATAATGTTGCGAGTCCAAAATAATATTAAGGTATTTGAAACAATTACAGTAACAAAGATTGTGTAATATATTTTAAAGAAATATATTCTCATTCTAAATTAAGTAAATAAAATAATCAAGTGAAAAAAATCAGTGTACTCACTTACTGTAGTATTTAGAGATTGTGCCATTTTTCCTTATGTTGCTCACAATGTCAATTGTGTCAAGTGCTACACTTGTGCAGATCAGATACCAAGCAATCCAGCCTTTATTGACAGAACCCAAAAAAGGTGTAATTTTGGTGATTACACATGCAAAGGTATGTGGTTTTAAGACAGAAAATCATATAAAGAAACAAGTATATTAACCCACTCATGACGGGGGCATTCCAGCCTTGCATGTTACAATGCCGGGGCTCTCAAACGCATAGGCCTAAATCAGTTAAATAAACGACGCCATATGATGTCACCCTGCGAACGGGCCTTGCATGCGCGGTACCCGTGGTGTACCACCCGTCCAGAGAGGGTTAATAACAGTGCTATCTATATCCCTCAACTGCTAAGGGTCTGCTCTCCTGGAGGTCAAGGGGGAAGAGCCTCATCACTAAGGTATTAGGTAGATTATATGGTTAAAACACAATATAGAAAACCACTGGGACCCCTAGCTAAGCCGTTAGTTGAATTTAATGGTTAGTATGCAGTATATGAAAACCACTGGAGTAGAGGGGGAAGGACCCCATTTTTTGAGGGTTGTATGGAGTATTACTCTAGGGTTTGTTGAAAACTGGTGTGAATTCCCGTAGTTTTTTGGTTGGCTCTGCTGCAGTGCCCGACGCAGATTAAAAGTATATTTCTTATAGAATTTATTTTTAACAGCAAAATCGGTACGTTGGTTTTGGAAATGATTGCCTTTGCAATTTTTCCGTTCTAGTTGCTCTACCTATTGGAAGTTGGCTATCATTCCCGTCACCTACAAGGATTTGAGTTATTCCAATTTCTATCAGTACCTCAAGTCCGGGTAACTCACAGCCTTTCTGCCCTTCAAAACACCAAGGCGAATAAAACTCCAATCTTCTAAGCAACAACTCTTATCACACTCATACAGTAAGTATCAAGAGAAACCAACCTAGGTCGATTTGAAAAAAGATCGATATCAAATTGCATTAGGATCCCCAGCCTGTCGTCGTAGTATTTACCTCTTACCTAAACACTACTGACAATTAGTGGTCGCTTGAGGTCCGGATCCGAGTGGAACTGGACTGAGGGTACCTTCTTGGCGCCTCTGCAAAGACTGACTCAAAACTGCATGTTGAATGATGATGGTGAATATGATTTGGGACAATTTATTGTCGTTATGAAAGTCAATTTACTCTTGAGTATCAGTATCTACCAGCACGTAGATCCTGTTCATCTTGACTTCAATTTCTTTTTTTTCTTTTTTTACAGATTTTCACCTACTTTTCAAAAGAAATATATTCCTAAACTGTCAATATGTATCATTGATCGAGATAATTTAAAAATTAAAAGGACTCTCTCACAACCCTTTTATTACAAAGCAAAATCATGAAGACGATTGCATAATCCCTCGAGCGGGCATACAATCGTGTCCGCGTGTTTGTGTACTTGCCCAGTTGTTTTTCTTACTTATTGCCACTTTACTTTCTGCCTGCCCAGAAGCCATTCCCCTCATCCATAGCTAAGAAGTTGATCAATATTCCATGTTTGTATTGATATCCATATGCGTTCAGTTTACAATCAAGCCTGGTATTCTACTTGTTAGGATTTAAGAGCACATAAAGTTGAATGATTTTAAAGCTCTTTGATAGATGAAGATGTTAAAAAAAAGTATGAATGACATTCTGGAGAGGGAATAAAGAGAGAGAAGATACACACACACACACATACACTCACTCACACACACACACACACACGCACACGCACACGCACACGCACACGCACACGCACACGCACACACACACACACACACGCACACACACACACACACACACACACACACACACACACACACACACTCGTGTTGGGGGGGGTTGGTATGCTGGAAGATGTACACCACTGGAATAACACAAAACTTTCGTTTGCCTGACATATATCAGGAAGATATATCGTAATAAATTGAATGACATTTTTAGAATCTACAGACAAATATCCAGAAGTACAACCTAAAAAAATATTGGAAAAAAAAACATTTCCGGCGTCCTGTGAGAGTGCAGAATAGCTTTGGCTCGCGTTCCTTAGGGGCTAGTGCCCGTTCTGAATATCAGTCAAGCAAATCTGTTTTCCAATGCAACGAGTTAAGGCACGAGCGTAATTATTTGCCAATGTTGAGGTGTTGAACTTAAGTTAAATATCTCCGAGAAGTATGAACATAATTAGTTGTGTACGGAGATCCTCCATTAAGGTACGTACAAGTTCATGAAGTCGCTTCGTTTACATCATTTGAGAATAAGATGCACAATGTCTTTGGAGTGTTTACTTTCGACCCTCAAAAATTAGCGGCACAGTTAAACAGGATGGTTTATTTTACACCTTCCATAAAAGGGGAGGAGAATCCTGTTGAGCAGACTTAACAAAATAAAACTACACTAACATTAGTCGAATTGGAAATGCCAGACCATCAAGATTCGTAAACAATTTTAGGATCTAAAATGCATTACTGAATGTACCAGAACATACTTTAAAGTCAAATATATTGAGAATATATGAATATGTATAAATAAATTACCAGCACTTCTGCTGAAGAATATTATAGGAAAGCCGTATAGCAGTAGAGAAACAACTGAAGGGAAGACCGACATAAAGGCTGCAAGATTTCAGAAATATATCTATAACAAGCTAGGGCTAATTAACTCATGGATTGTTCCCCATGTGTTATTGTTAACTCGACTACCTGGAGATCATTACGTACCTAATTTGAGCCCACCCTTCAGGCTATTTATAAAGTGAAAAGAAAAATGTTAACTCATTAATTCAATCTGCAAAGACTAATTATTTCAAAAATAAATTTGGTCCACATAATACCAACTCTGATTAAACATGGAGAATTGTTAAAACATTCGTGTACAACAATAAATACATATAATTACGCTAATCTTACATATAACACCGAACATTTTAATAACTTCTTTGCACAAATTGGAAAACTAACTTATGAACAAAGAATTGCTTCCACATCACATCAAAACACAGATCGGGCAAGGCTCATAACTGATGTTTTCAGACTGTAAGGCACTGATTATGCATTGCTATACAATTCAACGCTATAATGCTATCATTCAGTTTTGACCTGACATTTCCTGCTTCCTTTGTCGCTTCCGTCTATAACTACAGCTAGCTCTGGGAGCTGTGTTTGCTAGCGGAAGCCCTGAGGCATAGACAGTAGCTCGAAAAGCATACATAAGTAAGGACAAACAGAAGGAACCAAGAACAGAGAGAAAGGGACAACAGGCAGAGCGAACAGCTCTGAACTCCGGCCTCTGGCTGGAGGCAATTGTATTTACCGATTCCGCCACTATAAAGAGCATGACACGTGAACATCTGTCTTTCCCACTGGGTTACAACGGTCCCAGCTGATGGGCCCCACATTTTTGCACTTGTCGGACTCACAACTCCGAAGAAGCCGCTACGCCAAACAATACCATCCACATCGAGAACGAATAAACGTTTAAGTTCCCGCCCGTCCGCCCACACTATTAAGAAGAAGCTGGCCTTAACCCATGGCCAGCCTACAAGTTTTGGCTGCAAGTAAGAACCTTGCCGCCCGCCTACCCCGTTCTGCATGTTCTGACACAAAGCGCAGCCCCTAGCAGCCACATTTGTCCTTAAGCATCAGCCCTGCACGTTGACACCCATCTATCATGGAAACCCAAGACTGCCCACCACGGATTTTGGGCCTAACACGAGCGCCCCAATCCGAGGCCGGAAGTCTCTGACACGAGCAGAAAAGGCTACAATGAGATGAGAAGTAAAGAGAACCACCTCACCAATCTGCAGTACGACCTACGACCCTCCCGCAGACGACTCATCCACCTGCAGACATAGGATTTAGGTTTTTCTAGGCTGTGATTATTTTGTGAAATTTCTGTGCGTAAGTGTGGTTCCGCAGGATTTCCCTCCCTTTAGCGTGTGTGAACGCACTAATTGTTGAAAGGGAAAGTCCTTCAATCCTGTTTCCCCGTCTCATCTCACTTGAAAACCCCGTTGTAACGGCCTCCCTCACGGCCTACTAAAGGTCTTTTCCCTTCTTCTTATGCGAAGAATGACCAGAATATTATAGATCTGTTTGTTATATACGATAATATATTTTGATAGATTTGTATTGTTCCTTCGCTTAAACTTGTCCGCAAATGCAGATATCTAACCTCATCCCGCCCCCTCGTTACTTGACTGTGTGAAAAGCAACACAATCGTACTTCTTTCTCTTTATATATTTTTATCATTTGGACAATGTATCTGGGGGAAATTTTATTGCTGTTACTCACCAAAATATTTGTAATGAAGATGGATCTTTGAAAGATTTTTCATGTTTGATATGATTATCGAAGGGGAGCCGATATTGTATTTGAACCGTGTAAATTCTTAATAGTTTTCACTTTCATTTCGATTCAGTATCGGCGATCAGTGTTGCCAAATTCTTATCTATCAATTTATCTATTTGCATCTAGTTAAAGAACTCGTGTTGATTCGTACTTTAATTTTTTCATCGATAAGAGCTATTCCTATTCGTATTTTTAATGTATCTGGAAAACCTGCATTTCTAGAGCTTTCATTTATTATTTAGTTTCGCTTCTTCTTATTTAAGCTCTTCTATTGGCAGTTGCAAGTGTTATTGTTATTTATTGTTCAGTGAGCCATGCAAGTCACATGTCATGCATGACTCCCTGAACAATATGAATGCATCTTCCAAGGCTCCCTAAGCGGCATGTGCCTTGCATGACTACCGGAACAATATGCGTACATCTAGCACGATTTCTTGAGCAA
>BOPN01007920.1:47500-50061 GCA_017312705.2 Penaeus japonicus | reverse complement strand
GGTTATATGTATGCATAACCGCATTTTACCATGTTTTTCATATTGACATAACCTCGGTAACCTGATTTGTGACTTGAATTTCTAATTCATTCCCACCGAGTGCCCACGGGGATTGTCTGTAAATCCTCGCTATCACTGCTCTGCTAAGAGTATATAGGTAACTTCCATGGTGGTTGTAAGGCACCTGGTTAGATGATTATTTTGTTGGGTCGTGTAGTGAACCAGAGTCCTAGGGAGGTACAATTTGTATTTATATATATGTATACACACACACACATGTATATATATATATATATATGTATATATATATATATATATATATATGCATATATATATACATATGTACATATAGATGTGTGTCTATATGTGTATATATACATATATAGGTATATATCTTCCTAGATCTTTGTAAAAACTAGGGAATTTCTAGATCGAATGATAATGATTAAAATCAATTGTTAACGTAGACACTATTCAGGGCAACAAGCTTTCAAAACTAAGAGTTGACATTAGTGTTATGTGGTGGCTACCGTAGCGAACAGACGTGCTTCCTTCGCTCTCTCCTCATCCTTCACTACCCCTTACCCCTGCAATCAGCTGAGTGTGACAACTGCTTTGTTTTTATTTTCAATTTTATTTCTCGCTTTTATGCTCTTTTATCTGTTTTAACCATGTTTTTAATTAATTGTTGAGTATTTTTAGTATCTTTTATCCATCTTAACTATTTTTAGACCTCTTTTATTTATTTATTTTTTCAAGATTTTAAGATAGGGAACTGTTCCATCACCATGCCCGGTTCCAAAACAGTTTTCAGCTATCCGGCAACACAACATACAATTCGTTTACGCCCAAGGAAGGTATGTGAAATCCAGAGTAAAAGCCATAAAATTGTACATAGTGCCTTCCATATTATCACATGGATAATTTTTACACTTTTACTAAATGTAATTATACTTAAACACACACAGATAAGCCAAAACACAATATAAACCATACGAACAGTATCAAAAACATGCACGGACACACCACAGTACTGCAATACAGCACTCATCTGTATCGGGTGTTTCACACAATTATACACTGGACTGGTTAACAATATTATCGTGTAGTTGCGGCCTGCCTAACTTCTCAAGCTCATTTTTCAACTCTACACCCAATAAAGTAACAGACTCCTTCGAAACACTAAGTGAACGCGACATGAACAACCCCCTCACCCAGCACCCTCTCCACTTGAACCCCCCCAAATCCTCGCTCATTCAACATCCACATCACAACAATAGACACTCCACTCCCACAAATTCACATCACACTCCCCCATCACCATCAGTAAGTTCCACATCCCGCTGTTCGAGACCTTCCCTTGACCTTACGACATCATACCATTCTTCATTCACTCATACTTCTCACATCATAACACCCTCTTGTCCTAGATCCCCACATCCTCCCCCGCCTAACCTCTCTAGCCCAATAGTCAATTCTACCCCTCTTCAAACCCCACCCCTCCTTTCCAGAAATATTCCTGACACCCAGCCCTCTCTAAGTCCCCCACAAAATCTCCCCAGTCAATCTTCCCTCCGTCCCTCCCTACCTTCATCCTCTTCCCACCAATATTCTGCGAACCAAACCCACTCCACATCCCTTCTCCTTCCTCCCATAACCTCCAGAAATCATTCAACCCTCAGACTACTAAACATCAATTTCAGAAGTATTTTAAACAAAACCTCAGAACTGCAACACATACTCCAAACAAATAAACCAGACATAATAGTGGGTACGGAGACTTGGCTGACCTCCGACATTGACTCTGCTGAACTTTTCCCCCCTCCCTTTAGCATGACTGTTACACGCAAAGACTGCCCGATAGATGCTGGTAGAGGTGGCGGTGTTCTCATCGCCACCATACCAGATATTTTAGTAAAACCTAGGGCTGACCTCGACACTGACTCCGAAATCGTCTGGACACAGATACAGCTTCCCAACTGTAAAACACTCCTTCTCGCAGCTTTCGACAGACCTTCTACCAACATTGAATACCTACAAAACCTTGACATATCTCTTTCACAAATTGACACTAATAAGAATGTATGGATCGCAGGCGATTTCAACTTCCCTGACATTGACTGGACTGCCTTGTCCCCAAATGACCTTCCCAATACTAACTTGACAACCCCCATCAATACTAACTTGACAACATACAACACGGCTTTAGGCCCAGACGATCACAGCTCATCACCACCCATCATGACATATTACTACTCCTTGACAGACCTGACATAAATCAAGTTGATGCTATACTGCTCGACTTTGCCAAAGCCTTTGACAAAGTCCAACACAGAAGACTCATACACAAACTTAAATATTACGGTATCACAGGACCAATTCTTCAATGGATCACTGCCTTTCTTACTAAACAGACACGTGTACTACTCGACGGATCATCTTCGACCTCTATCCCTGTCTCTTCTGTTGTTCCTCAGGACACTGTTCTAGGTCCTCTTCTCTTCCTGCTTTATATAAATGATCTTCCACTATCCACTCCAAACTCTTCAACTAGACTTTTT
>BOPN01007920.1:35000-37500 GCA_017312705.2 Penaeus japonicus | reverse complement strand
TGACACTGATGACGATGACAATGATAACAATAACAAATTATAATGATTGTGGTAATAATGATAACGATAGTATGAATAATGACACTAATGAAATAAAAGCAGCGGTGATTTAAAGTACGTATTAATGCGATTATAACAGCACCGTAAAAATGATGATAAAAAAAGAAAAAAAAAGAAAGAAAAAAAACGGGAAGGACATTAGAGGTCATTCAGTTGGACAAATGCTCTTATTCACTCTTTTCTCTTCCCCCCCTCTCTCGTCTCACTCTCTCTCTCTCCCTCTTCCCCCCTCTCTCGTCTCACTCTCTCTCTCTCCCTCTTCCCCCCTCTCTCGTCTCACTCTCTCTCTCTCCCTCTTCCCCCCTCTCTCGTCTCACTCTCTCTCTCTCCCTCTTCCCCCCTCTCTCGTCTCACTCTCTCTCTCTCCCTCTTCCCCCCTCTCTCGTCTCACTCTCTCTCTCTCCCTCTTCCCCCCTCTCTCGTCTCACTCTCTCTCTCTCCCTCTTCCCCCCTCTCTCGTCTCACTCTCTCTCTCTCCCTCTTCCCCCCTCTCTCGTCTCACTCTCTCTCTCTCCCTCTTCCCCCCTCTCTCGTCTCACTCTCTCTCTCTCCCTCTTCCCCCCTCTCTCGTCTCACTCTCTCTCTCTCCCTCTTCCCCCCTCTCTCGTCTCACTCTCTCTCTCTCCCTCTTCCCCCCTCTCTCGTCTCACTCTCTCTCTCTCCCTCTTCCCCCCTCTCTCGTCTCACTTCAATAACGGAGTATTTGTCTCTTGGGGAGCGAGGTTAACTCTCAAGGGACAACTGTCTTTCTGAGTTGCTGGTCGGTCGGCTTTCAGAGGTCTGGGCGAGCTCTTTAACCCTCGCGCGTTTTGGATTCCTTTTTTGGGGGGGCTTTTGAGGGGGCTGGGGTGGGGGGTGGTGGAGTGGGGCGTGAGAGTCTTGGAGGGGGAGGGGGAGGGGGTGGAGTGGGGCGTGAGAGTCTTGGAGGAGGAGGAGATGGGGTATGGGCAGGGATTAAGGGGGTCGGTTGGGGAGGGGTATGAGAGGGAGGCAGGGAGGGAGGGGGGGTTAGGAGGGGGAGGGATAGGCTTGAGGGGGGAAGGGGGTGGTAAGGGGAAACGGCATTGCGGGTAAGAGACTGAAGGTGGGGGTAGGGGAGGGGGTGGGGGAGAGGAGGCTTACAGGGTAAATGGCGAGAGAAGAAGAAGAGGAAGGGTAGAAGAGAGAGAGGGACGAGGGAAGGAGGAGGGGCATGGGTAAAAGTGAGAAGGGCAGGAGGGAATTGAGGGAAGGGAAGCTGACTCGGAAGGAGATGTAGGGATGGGGTGGGGGGTTACAAAAAGGACATTGAAGGAGCTGGAGATGGAAAACGAGAAAGAGAGTAAGAGAGGAACAGGTGGGGATGGGAAGACAGAAAGAAATGGGTCAAGGAGAGGAATAGCAGGACTGGGTGGGGAGGAAAATGAGAGAGAGAGAGAGAAAGAGAGATATAAATAAATAGATATATACAAAGATCGATAGATAGGTAGATATATATATATATATATATATATATATATATATATATATAAATGTATACACACACACACACACACACACACACACACACGCACACACACACACACACACACACACACACACACACACACACATATATATATATATATATATATATATTGATAGAAAGATAGTGAGAGTAAGAAAGAGAAAGAGAGAAAAGGGAGAATTTATATGCGTATTTGTGTGTGTTAGTGTGAGATAGAAAGAAAGAGTGATAGAAGGAGAATCTCTTTCTCGTTCTCTATTCCTCCGTCCTTTACCCTCCCCACCCCCGAAAAAAGAGAGAGAGAGAGAAAAAGAAAACTTTAATCTGGTTCAGCATTAATGTGCTCGCGGTCGATAGATACACGATTCCTAAAATCTTTCATTTTTCACTTCTCTCCTTTTTATTCCTTTTTGTTATGTGTCCAAACTTTATTTGAATGTGGAATGGATGAGGAGCGAGGGGATGAGGAGGGGAGGAGGAGGGGAGGGGAGGGGATGCACAGGATTAAGGAGTGGGGGAGAGAGCGTTGAGGATGATTAGGGGGGGGGGCGGGTGTAGGTATCACAAATTAGCTCCAGTGAAACATTTGATTTTTCCTTTTCTTTTTTTTTCTTTCTTATTTTGGCATCACACTCCACCAACCTCCATTTAACGTTTTTATTTCCCGTTTAATTTTTGCTTCTTATTTTTGAAGCCAAATGTGCCAAGTTTGATGCGGGTGATATGTAATTTGATATTGGTATCGTGATAGAAATACTCGAAATTAACGCATTTTTCACTGTAGTAATGAAAATAAAATTAGAGGGGATCATTTCTGTTATTTCTTGTTATTGCTATTCCCGCTTTTATTTCTCCAACTATTTCTTTCTACTGCAATTTCCATTACTATTATCATCGATATTATGATGATGATGATAAGGAGTAATGATCATCATCATAAGTAGCATTGCAACA
>BOPN01007920.1:27500-30000 GCA_017312705.2 Penaeus japonicus | reverse complement strand
CAATCACAACACCGCGTTGTTCACTAGTTTGCTGAGCCTGGGAAAAAAAAAAAACACAAAAAACTAAAAGGGTTTTTTTTCCTGGCTCAGCTTATCTCCTCTCAGTCTCAAGTTAGCCTATGAAGCATGAAATGTGATGTAAACAAATGGTCAGAGGTTTCTATCTGTGTGACATCGTGTTTCACTCGTTACACACGCACATACACACACGCACACACACACACACACACAAACACACACACACATGCGTCATGCTACTCACCCGCAACGGCTTAAAATCATAAAGTAACAAAAGGAAATCTCTTTAAGTTATTCAAATTCAATACAATCTACAACTACAGCATTCGTAGCCTAGATCTTCGAAGCCCAGTTATTGATTCTGATGGATACGGTATCAGTTTATTTTTTTCAGAAGGGAGAGACGGCGACTGATAGATGGATAGATAGATGGATACATTGATTGATATATGAGTAGTTAGATCGATGGATACATAGATTAGTAGATAAGTAGATAGATAGATAGCGTGATAGATAGATACATAGGGTAATAGATATGGAGAGATAATGCGAGAGAGAGCAGAGAGATAGAGATAGATAGATAGATTGATAAATAGATAGATAGATAGAGAGATAGAGAGATATATAGATAGATAGATAGTGAGATAGATAGATAGATAGATAGATAGAGAGAGAGAGAGAGAGGGAGTGTCGGGGGGGGGGCGAAAATGAGAGCAAGTGAGAGAGAGAGAGAGAGAGAGAGAGAGAGAGAGAGAGAGAGAGAGAGAGAGAGAGAGAGAGAGAGAGAGAGAGAGAGAGAGAGAGAGAGAGAGAGAGAGAGAGAGAGAGAGAGAGAGAGAGAGAGAGAGAGAGAGTGAGACAGATAAAGAGAGACAGACAGACAGAGAGAGATAGAGAGAGATAGAGAGAAATAAAAGGAAAGAGACAGAGAGACAGACAGACAGAGAGAGAGAGAGATAGAGAGAGAGAGAAATAAAAGGAAAGAGATAGAGGGAGGGCGAATGGGAGAGAGAAAGAGAGAGAGAAAGAGAGAAGAAAAAGAGAAGAAGAGAAGCACACACCCATATGCAGTGATATATAGAGAAATAGATAGACAGAGAAAGAAAGAGAACCAAATAAACATACTGTAAAGCATGAAAGGAACATAAATCTACGGCAACACACCCGGATTTCACTACCTTCTTGTAAACACCTTAGTGGCAAGGAAAGGCTTTTTCCTTCTTTCACATTATTTCTATTTCCTTATTTATTTATTTATTATTATTATTAAAGGCTATTCCCTTCTTTCACTATTTCTATTTCCTTATTTATTTATCTATTATTATTACTAAAGGCTATTTCCTTATTTCTATGTTCTTCTTTTATTTTCTTCTTTCTTATTTCTCTTTGTATGTATTTCTATGCGTTATTCTTCGCTTTCCTCTTCGCCCTGTCCTGCTTTTTCTTTGTCGTTCGCTTTCTTAAGCGCCTCTTTCGCTATCTCTCTCACTCTGCATCTCTCTCTTTTGTACTTTTTCCCTGAGCACTCTCTTATTCTCTCCCTCTCTCTTTGCTTATCTCCTCTATACGATAGGAGGGGAGATACAAACAAGACAATATGTGTAGATAGGCGATCACAACACACGCACTCACACACACACATATGTATACACATGCATGTGCGTGTGTGTGTATATAAATATATACATATATGAATACATATATATATATATATAAATATATATATATATATGTATGTATATATATATATACATATATATATATGCATGTATGTATATGTATATATATATATGTATATATATATATATATATAAATATATATATATATATATATATATATATATATATATATATATATATATATATATATATATATACATACACACACACACACACACACACACACACACACACACACACATACACACACACACACACACAGGTATAGGTAAATTATCACATATATGATTAATTAGCTTTAATTATAAATTCTGCATCAGTTGTGTTCTATCCCATGTTAGATCGAACAATCGAGACGCTCAGTAATTAAGTAATTCATACTGACTTGACGTATAATCTAATCTATTCTAATTCATTCTGTCCTCCGCAGAAACTGGCTGGAAAATCATTGTTACCTTTAAAAAAATCTTCATCCATTTACATCTACCAACCAATCCATATTTAAGTTATTTTATTTTATTTATTTATTTATTTATTTTTTAAGAACATCTCTCCATTTGCGTCTACTCTTTAACCTACGTACTTGTGTTACTGTTTTTCAAAACCTTTCACCTCCTTGAAAAAAAAGCAAAATCGTCTTACATTATGCAACATCCATAAACAAAACAAGATACATAAAAAAGGGAAGAGAAAAGACGAAAAAAAAGAAAAAAGACAAACTTCGATTGCATATCGAATCCTCCGCAATCCTTTCCAATCCTTTTTGAGAGGGATCAAATACGTATCAAAACGTTGTCTAGAC
>BOPN01007920.1:7500-10000 GCA_017312705.2 Penaeus japonicus | reverse complement strand
TCTCCTTTGCGTCTGCTTACTCCAGTTCTTTCTCCGTTTACTTCTCTCTTCCTTCCTCTCGTTCTTGTTTTTCTTGCTTTTGCCATTCTTCTTCTTTTACTTCCATTTTTTAATCATATTTCTCACGACTTCATATTCCTTAAAGACGATTCGCAAATAATTTTAACCAGCTTTATATATATATGTATATATGTATATAAATTACATCCAGAGAACCGCTACAAAAAAGAAAAGCTTTATATATGAGCTTTGACAAAGCTCCATCAACATTCTAAAAATGCAAACATTCTTTTGCTCGAATAAAACTCCTCAAATTGAATTTGCATTTTGAATACGAATATGCAAACGCAGTTAAAGTACTGTGATTATATTAGATACAAAATACAACAGGAATCGTCATATGTAAAGCTGCATAACTATTTGCAGACTTTTTGCCCAGTAAAAAAAGAAGAAGAAGAAGAAGAAGAAGAAGAAAAAAAGCATAACAATACACTAAAATACATTACCGAAAAAGTCTCTGGGGTCTTATCTACGAGAGAGACTGACATGCCAAAATACAGGAAATTATACTCCAACACACAAACACAGCCAGAGACTTATTTTGATTTGTTATAGAATCTTGCTTGCCCAGCTGCAAAGGTCTCAACTGAAACAGAAAATTATATAACTTAACACAATACAATACACAGCTTTAATCACCTCTGCTCTAGGCAATAGCTTACAAAGCTTCACTCAATTACTTACAGTTATTCTCGTACATCATAAATGGTTCTAAGAATTTCTTCTCTCACACAAAGTAGAAAAAAAAAAATTATCATTCGATATACATCAAGTAGCAATAGATATATATATATATATTCCCACATGCTACAAATAATTTTAATGGTAAGATAGAGAGATAATTACGGGATAAAATTTCAAATATTGATATCCAATAGAAATCCAGAATCATATACCACAAGAACTCACAGTCTCATACCATAAAGATATTACCCAGACTTCACCTGACTCAATCTTTTGGAATCCCAAGACAGTGAAATTTGGGTACGAACGTCTTCTGCTTTTCACCTGCTTCGGCCTGGCTTTTGCGTGTGTTTCCTCTAAAGCTAAAGGATGCAATTGCTCCAACAATGGTCCTCTGATGGATGCTGTAGAGGGTTTGCAAGGGAGACGTGACGCGCGTGGGTAAAGATGGATGGAAGTGGAAGCTGGCGGGAGGAAAGAGAAGAGGAGGAGGAGGAAGAAGAGGTGGAGGACGAAGAACAAGAGGAAGGAGTAGTTGGAAAGATGAGGAGGAGGACGAGGAACAGGAGGAAAAAGTAGCTGGAAAGAAGAATAAGAAAGAGATTTGGAAGATAAATATATAGATGAATGGGAAAGAAAGGGAGAAAACAAAGAATATAGGGTGACGAAGAAGAAATGGAAACTGGAAAGATATAAAAAAGAGAGGAGGAAGTGGAGGAGGAACTGGAGAAGGACGAGGAATATGAAGGAAAAATAGGAGGATAAACAGAGGAATCAAAAGAAGAAGGATAGAGTAAATGGTAGAAAATAGCAAGATAAAAATGTCGAATAAAGATAAATAAATGTCGAGAAAAGTGTGGAAGATGAAAGAAAAGAAGAAGCATTGGAAAAATAAAGGGGGAAGAGGAGAGGAAAGGAAAGCTAAAGAGAAAGAAGGAAATATAAATGAAAGAAGAAAAGGTAGTGGAAAAACAACAACAAAAAACTGGAAGATGAGAACTAAAATATCAAAAAGAAAATGGACATAGCGAAAAGCAACAAGAAGACGATGAGAGACAAAATGAAGAATAGAACAATAGTTGCAATGAAACAAAAAAAGGAGATAGAAAAAAAATAAAAAAGAGAAAATACAGAATGGTGTAAAAAAGAGACAAGTAGGTGATAATAAAAAAAAAAAAAAAAAAAAAAAAAAAAACGCGAAGAAAAATACTGAAACAAAAAGGGTTACGGCGAAGAAGGGGAAAAAAAATCCTTCTCACTCGCTCCCTTTCCTTTTCTCTCCATTATACTATCGAATAGAGGGCGTGTCCGAAAGGCTATAATCCTCTCTCGAAAAGGCAACTCCTTCGAATCCATGGCCAATGTCCTACACGTTCCTACACACGGGAATTTCATAGGTCAATAACCCGAAAGGCATCTGTGAATCGTGATTGGGTGGGCTGGCGGGGGAGGCTGGGGAGGAGGAAGAGGAGGAGGAAGAGGAGGAGGAAGAGGAGGAGGGAGAGGAGGAGGGAGAGGAGGGGAGACAGGGAAAGGGAATGGAAGAAAGGGAAGAGAAGGGTGGAAAGAGCAAGAGAGAGAGAAAAAGATAGGAAAGAGAGAGTGAGAGAGATAGAGAGAGAGAGAGAGAGAGAGAGAGAGAGAGAGAGATGAGAAAGAGAGATATGAGAAAGAGAGAGAGAGAGAGAGATGAGAAAGAGAGATATGAGAAAGAGAGAGAGAGAGGTAGACAGAGAGATGATGATGATGAAGATAT
>BOPN01007919.1:42500-45000 GCA_017312705.2 Penaeus japonicus | reverse complement strand
ATATATATATATATATATATGTGTGTGTGTGTGTGTGTGTGTGTGTACATACATACATATATATATATATATATATATATATATATATATATATATATATATATATATATATATATATATATATATATACATATATATATATATATATATATATATATATATATATATATATATGTGTGTGTGTGTGTGTGTGTGTGTGTGTGTGTGTGTGTGTGTGTGTGTGTGTGTGTACGTATACATACATACATATATATATATATATATATATATATATATATATATATATATATATATATATATATATATATATTTATTTATTTATTTATATATATATGTATATATATACATATATATATATATATATATATATATATATATATATATATATATAAAATCCCAGGTTTCGTACATTCTTTTGAATCTTGTTCAAAGAAGGAAATAATTAACTGCAGTTCCTCTCCGTCAGATCTAAGGAACTAAAGCAATAAGGAGATTAGTAAGTTCATTTAATATGTTATTTTAAGTTCGTTCTTCAAACATAATGTCTTTTAAGCACTGCCTATGAGAGGAATCACATGAAAAGGATGTGCACGAAGGCCCTATTGAGTCGGATAACTTTACTTTCCGATACAACGTATTCATAGAATTCACGTAATTTTGAAGATGTATTATCGACGTTATAATTACACATGTATTGTGGAATGAATGATTCATTCGCATTCATATCTTTCAATGTCTGTTACAAACTCAAAGGTATTAATCAGCGAGTTCATTAAACCATCGGTGGCAACTCGACTTGGGGAGAGAGAGAGAGAGTGAAACAGACATAAGTGGAGAGAGAAAGAGATAGAGACAGACAGACATACATAAACAGGTAGAAGGTAGAAAGACAGACAGAGAAAGGGAGGAAGAGAGATCAGATTAACAGACATCTATATGTAAATCACAGATACTTTAGGTATGGAGGGAATAAAATCAGATATCACGGAATAGGAACTTCTCTGCAGGTACAAACACCGAGAAGCATAGAAGTTCACCTCTATTTTGACCTTGCGAGTGACGTCACCCCTGCAATAGCCCGGGGACCGTTTAATCCGCCGACGGCAAGAGCGAAGAATGCGGGACGAAAAGACTTCCCGGAATGTGAGCAGAATTCTAGTTTGTGACGATGAGCTAATTGGTTCGGCTTGGCAGAGGGTCGGATTCAAAAGGTCGCCTTCTTTTAGTCTTCACAGAGTTGGCTGGAAAGCACCTAATGACATCCGCTGGCTCAGAGGTCATTTCACTGCCGCCGCGCAGGAGGAGCTGGCACGGAGCAGAACAGTGAAGGACGAAAAGGACTTTCCTCCGTCTTGAGAAGTGCCTCATTGCGCTTTCTCGGGAAGCTGCAATTACGCCAGACTTTTGAAGTCTCATTGATTAGAAGAGAGGAAGTGGCAGAACAGGGTTGAATGGTTGGAAGACATCGTAGGCATTAGCTGATAGATAGACAGGTAGGATGACCGGGAAGCCAGACGAGAACCCTGAATAGCTGCCCTTTGAAGAAATAGATAAAAGCAAAGCGAACTATTACTGGGGAGCAAGCGAACAAGAACACCCAGTGCATTTGCAGGTAAAAGAGGAATATTGTGAAAGTATTTATATCCACTACGTATATCTAAGGAAGAGGATTTAATAATGATGGAAAGAGATCAGAGATAGAGAATAGAGGTAAACGCAAATGGATATGAAGCAGAGTCAAAAGCAGTGGGAGGAATGTCAACTGTGAAACAGAAGAAGGCTGTTTGATATGGATTGAAATATGTTAATGTACGTAGAAAGATTTAAAGATTTGAAGAGAGGGAGAGAGAGAGAGAGAGAGAGAGAGTGTGTGTGTGTGTGTGTGTGTGTGTGTGATACGTAAGTGCAGAGAGAGAAAGAGAGAGAGACATAAGTGGAGAGAGAGAAAAAGATATAGAAACAGACAGACATAAACAGACAGTTAGATAGAGAGGCAGAAAGACAGACAGAGAAAAGGGGGAAGAGAAAGAAAAGAAAGAGACAGGCAGACAGGTAACCAGACAGAAAACAGATTGGCAAACACAGAGAGAGAGAGAGAGAGAGAGAGCGAGAGAGCGCTCTTAACTTCACACGGGGAATCCTAACCGACAAAATCCCTGCGAGATATTGTATTTCCCCATGAAAAGGGTTGCCGGCTACACAGGCAGAAGTGCGGGGGAGAATGAGGTGGGGGGAGGGGGGAGGGGGCATTTCTTCCGGTAAGAGGGCTGGTGGATGGATGTATATCTATTAGAATGAAACGCACAGCAATTGCATTTGATTGTTCCAACATGAAAGAGTAAAGGGATTTTGTTCTGATTGTAAAACTAAACAAGAGTTGTTTGGTTCGGTTACATAATGCGATTACCCTGATAGTCATTACTGTGTGTCTCGTGATTTCAGCATTCATACGGCCATACATTGCGCTATAATGTATTACCGTGCTAATCCCACTGATGTG
>BOPN01007919.1:35000-37500 GCA_017312705.2 Penaeus japonicus | reverse complement strand
GCTGTCATCATTATCATTGATTCATACTTCATTTGCTATTCACTTATTTATTTACTAATTCTTCGAGAGATCGGTAGAGTCTCACTGCCGCCTCCGCCCTCCGAGCTCCGAGAGGCGGCACACTGTTCCATCAGTTTTGTTTTTGTTTTTTTCTCATATTGTGCCATTTTTCATTTTTCTTGTTCTCATACGTAAAGAATTTATAGAATTTAAATGGAAGCCATCCTCTAAATTGTTGATTCATTCAATATCCTCCTTGCAACTCACAATGCTTTACTTTGATCCATTTCTACCATTCACTGGTCCATTGCATAACAGCCTTTGCCTTATTCTCATTTCCCATCAATTAAATTCTTCATCATGATATCTTGCTCTCATTCTTATTCTCGCGTTATTCAATTCTCTTTCTATCAATATTCTAATTTTACCCTCCTTTCCCGTCATTCAGTTCTTCGTCTCATAATATTTCAATTCCTATTTCCCCTCGGTGTCTCCCGTTCACCTTCCCCTCACCTCCTCCTCCAACATGGCGTTCAAGGTATTCGAAATATCCACATAGGGAGACACTCGCTCACTTCCCTTAGGCAGTGGGGACTGAAAGCGGGGGGGGGGGGGCCGGGGGGTAAGGAAAAACTAGGGGATGGGGCAAGAGGAAGGTGGGGGGGGGGGCAAGATGTAGGTGGGGGGGGCAAGAGGAAGATGGGAGGGTAGGGGTAAGAGGAATGTAGGGGGTGGGTAAGGGGAAAGCAGGGGGAGATTGGGTAAGAGGAAGGAAGGGGGAGGCAAAACATTATGTATAGCGATAAGGATAAAGAAAAATCTAAGGCTTTTAAATAGGTGATTGGTTTCCATGGAAAGCTGTTTCAGACTAAAGGCAAGGGGAGGGAGGGGGATGGTAAAAAGGAGGGAGGGGGGGGGGGGTATGAGATCATTTATAATGGCGATTACGATGAAGAAATATTCCAGGTTTTTAAAAATACGTGGATTGGTTTCCGTGTAAAACTGTTGGTAGGGAAAACAGGGGTTGGATGGCTGTTGTTATCCGTTGATAAACTGATAAGTGGAACAAGGGTAGTATGGTCCGTAAAAGGTTTTGTTAAAGTTACCTGTTGCTTGTGTTGTCAAGTGTTGTTTGGTGTTGACAGATGTTGAAAAGAAAAGAAAAAAAACGAAATCAGAATCTCCATTTTGTTTATTCCCCTTGTATTTCTTTCCCCTCCTTCTTTCACAATTTAGTCGTTCTTCTTTTCCCTCCTTTCTCTCTCCCTTCTCTTTCTTTTAAACTCCCTTTTCTCTACCCACACCCCCTCCCCTCCCCCCACTCTGCCCTCTGGTTCAAACCTCCTCCTTAATCATTCAACTTTCTCATAAATGTTTAATGAGGAGGGCGAGCCTGAACAAATCTTCTCGGGCTTTCTTTTATTCCTTCTCATTTTTTTTTCTCTCTCTCTCGCTCTCGCTCTCGCTCTCATTCTCGCTCTCGCTCTCGCTCTCTTACTCTCACTCTCGCTCTCTCTCTCTCTCTCTCTCTCTCTCTCTCTCTCTCTCTCTCTCTCTCTCTCTCTCTCTCTCTCTCTCTCTCTCTCTCTCTCTCTCTTTCCTTCTTTCTTTGTAAACATATAATATATATTTATGTATATACATGTGTATGTGTGTGTGTGTGTGTGTGTTTGCCTATCTGTCTATGTCTGTCTGTCTCTCTGTTTTCCTGTTTCCCTCAGAGCATCTAGCTTTACTCGAGTGTGTATGTATATATAAACACAGACAGCGCGAGAGATGCATTATCTCATCCTCATCAAGTATGCATAGGCGAGTAGGTTTTGGTCTGGTGCTGATCGTGCAGAAATAAGGAGGGCGTGGGCGTAGGGGGGGGGTGATTTTTCCGATGATTGTGGAAGAGTGATGACTGTGGTGGTGTTAGTAAGATATGGTGATTGTGTTTCGATAGGGGATGAAATCTGCGTGATGATGATAGTGATTGTTTGATAACTATATATATATATATATGCTCTATCTATATGAAGTCTCTGTTTGTCATTAATAACACCAGCCAACCATACCGCTTCGGGCACCAATCAAGGACTGTCTCTGATAGTCAATAACCTCTAACTACCATTCATGGCAGAATCATGGAGGAAATAATAGTTATTGAAATATGAGCACGTTTTGTGTATAATATGGACGTTAGACTAATAGTAATAATGCAAATTATGTAATTCAAACCTTATATAAACATATTGAATCTCTTTTATATACTGACAAAAAGGATCTCAAGTTTACAGATATTAATGATCATGAATAATGAGTAATGATAATTACCAATTATGGGTCCAACCGTTTGGAGATCGTTCTCTGTAAAATTCGTGTTGCAGGCAATTGCAAATGGAAGTATTTTACACACTGAAATGCCCTGTCCCTATTTACTTTCAAGGATTAAGAAAACGCCCCAGTCAGTTGTCTTAAGTCAAATATATACATGTTTTTAATGATCTTGCCCTTA
>BOPN01007919.1:20000-25000 GCA_017312705.2 Penaeus japonicus | reverse complement strand
TCCGTACAACTGGCTTGCTGGAAGATTTCACTTGATGTTTGCGTGTAACCAATATTATTTTCCTCAACTTATTACCCAAACTTGAATTTAAGAAAAGGTATGAAAGCTGTAGGATTCATTCATGTTTCAAATGAACCCGTAGTTATTCTTTCATGAAATTTAGATAAAATCGTGGTATCCAAACGATTCAAATACGAATGCTATTAATAGATGATAATGAACAGGTTCCGCCTTATCCTTGTTTTCGTTATTTGTGTGCAAGATTTAAACAAAAGAAAGTTCTTAAATATCATCCCGCTTATTCAGTGTCTATTCAGTATGCCACTCCAGTAAACCTCTAGTGACGCTCGGTTTAGTTTTCTCAAGTTTTCAGTTCCTCAAAACGGTGACGAAAGTTCTTCGGTTAAATTTCAGTTGCTCACAGCCCCACGGAACTAGCAATAAACTATATGGCAGTTTGATTTTCGTGTGCTGTCAGAAAATTATTTGTTTATTATGCTGTTTGTATGTAAGCCAATAGTTTATCATGAACTGGTCCCATATTGACCTAAACCAGCGCTTCCGATCTCATTCCTTTAACTTAATCACAGTTTCTTGTAGGCATCAGTAATCCTTGACGTTCGTAGTAGAGTGGGAAGATAGAGCAGAACAGCTAGTCATTCAAAGATATTTCTTTATATATATATATATATATATATATATATATATATATATATATATATATATATATATATATACATATATGTATATGTGTGTGTATGTATGTATATATATATATAATATATATATATATATATATATATATATATATATGTATGTATATATATATATATATATATATATATATGTATATATATACATATATATGTATATGTTTGTGTTTATATATATTTATATATATATATGAGAAATGAGAGATACAAAAAAAATAAAGAAACTCAAAATGATTGTTGACGCGATGTGGAATTAACGTATAGTTCAGGCTCTTTCTGTTAAGGTTATGATATTGTTGCTTTTGCTTAAATATCCCCTGTTAAATTTGCTTATCTTGGAAAACTAAAAGTGTTTCCTGGCTATTAATCTTATAATAACTCCTGTTGTCGTCAGCACTGTTATGACGAAAAACATTTCATGAAAATGATTCATTTCACGAAGTAGAATGCATCAATAATTACTTGGATATCTTTTGTTAGCTAGTATTCGACATCAGATTGGGATAGTTTATAAGTAGAACGAAACTAAAAATAAATGACATTCGACACAACAATTTTCGATGTAGAAACTAAAGTGAGATTGGGAACTAAGTGCTCCAAAGGTGTTCAAAAGTTCAAACAAAGTCTGAGAATAACCAGTGTAGACGAGATAGATTCCGGTTCCTATTCAATCAAAAATAAAATCTTGTTCAGATTAATTCAACACTAAATAAGGTGAAGGGCGGGGCAGAATACCAGCTTTCAATTCGCTAAGAAGTCAATGTGGAGGCGAGGAAAGGTATTCAATATTTTTAACTGTACCGTGATAACTGCAGTGTTCAGTGAATAGAGAAGCCTTGAATTCCTTTTTTTGAAGTTTTAAGTATGAAACTTTATGACATAGCGTAAAGTTAATCTCAGAGCATTTACGGAATGTCAAGCGGCATTTGAGGGACGAGGTCCTGTGGGCAGAATAGGATCGGAAATGACACGGGATTCATCTACTGAGCAGGGATCAGCATCCTATGGGAACAGGAGGGAGGTGGTCGAGTTTGCAAGAACACGGGGCCCAAATTGGAGCAACAAGAATCTTGGAAGATTACGATCATTCTGGGAATTATGGTAGAATAGTTACCAATAAGGGATGGATATATTTCTCTCGCTATTGCTCTCTCTTTCCCTCTCTCTTTCTTTCTCTCTCTCTCCCTCTCTCTCTCTCTCTCTCTCTCTCTCTATTATCTACCTATCTATCTATCTATCTATCTATCTCTCTTTTTCTCTGTCTCATCCTCTTCCTCTACCTCCTCCTTTACCAACTTATCTCTGTTTCTCCCTGTCTATCCACAATACATAATGTAATTGCTATATGGCACAGGTACAGTACATACTATAAAGGCTACATGACACGCAAGCACAGTTTAGTATTCTGGGAATTCAATGACTTAATTGTATCCAATTGTAATTTAGTTTGATATAATGATTTGATGTTTGTGTGATTGTATTAGATGCTCTCTTCCCGTACATCCAATTGCTATAAAAAATAAATAAATGAATAAATAAATAAATAGTGTGACTAATTCTCGTCCGAAAAATCGTGTAAATGTGTGTTTGTTTTTGTTTTTTCTTATCAATATTATCATTATTATTATCATTGTCATGTTATTATAATCATTATCCTCATTATTGTTGTTATTGATATCATTACCATAGTTTTAGAAATTATGATATTCATAAGATAATGATAATGATACTAGTAAAAACATTAACAATATTTATGAGAATTATAACACCCCCCTTCCTCTCCTTCCCTCTCCTTCTCCCCCCCCCCCCTCTCTCTCTCTCTCTCTCTCTCTCTCTCTCTCTCTCTCTCTCTCTCTCTCTCTCTCTCTCTCTCTCTCTATCTATCTATCTATCTATCTATCTCTCTCTCTCGCTCTCTCTTTTTCTCTCTCTCTTTCTCTGTTTGTCTCACTATAAGGTACGCGTAGCTATTATAAATACTATTAAGACTGTCTAACATGGGGAAATATTTCAGCATTCGTGTGTAGGTGTAGGTGTGGGCGAGTGTTTATGCGCCCTTGGGAATTATGTATGTTCCTATGTTGATTATATGTGCGTTTGTAAAAGTTTAACAGTGAAGGTGAAGGAGAAGCGCTATTAATGTATACAATGAATATGAAAATTCTCTGGAGTAAGGGTCGAGAAGGGGAGGGAGGAGAGAGAGAGGGAAAGGGAGAAAAAGAGAGAGGGGGAAAGGGGGCAGGGAGGGAGAGGGGAGGGATAGGGAGAAAAAGAGAGAGGGGGTAAGGGGGGGAGAGAGGGAGGGGGAGGGAAAGTGAGACACAGAGAGAGAGAGAGAGAGAGAGAAGAAAGAGTGGAGGGAGGAAGGAAAGGAAGGAAGGAGGGAAAGAGAAACAAAGAAGGAGAGAAAGAATGTGAGGAAGGTAGATCGAAAGGAAAGGAAGGGAGTTAAGGAAAAGAAAAAAGAGAGAGAGAAAAAGGGAAAAAAAAGAAAAAAAAAAGAGAAATAGTGGGAGAAGGAGAGAGATGCGGAGAAGGGGGAGAAGTTGAAGTGTAATGTGTTGAGTTTGAAAATTTTCTTCAAATATTTGCTAATCAAAAATTCCTTTTACCAGACCTACTTAAAGACCCTAAAGCTGGTAAAAACTTTTCTTTCGACTGAACACGTCCTTTCCCACGAAGGATTTTTAGTTCGGTTTGGCTGTTCTTTTTCCTTTTCTTTTTTCTTTATTTCTTTTTTATCGGTTTCCCTTCCGTAATCTATCTTTCTTTCTTTCTTGGTCCTACACGTTGTTGTACTCTTTATTCTCCTGCTCCTCCTCATCCTTTCCCTTTTTATCATTTGTTTTCTTAATTTCCTCATCCTCCTCATTCTTATCCTCCTCATCCTCATCCTTCTCTCTTTTCATCTTTTCTTCCTCCTCTTCCTTATGATCAACATCACCATTATACTCCTTTTCCTCATCCTATTCCTTTTCCTTTACCTGCTTCTTTTCCTCTTTATTATCCTGTTACTATTACTACTACTACTCCACCTCTTCTTCCTCCTTCCACTTTTCTCCTTCTCCTCCTCCTCCTCCTCCTCCTCCTCCTCCTCCTCCTCCTTCTCCTCTCCTCCTCCTTCTCCTCCTCCTCCTCTTCCTCCATCCTATCTCCTCTTCCTAATCCTAATCTTCCTCCTCTTCCTTCTCCTTCTCTTCCTCCTCCTCCCCTTCTTCTTCCTCTTCTGTCTCCCCTTCCTCCTCTTCCTATTCCCCTCCTTCCTTCTCCTCCTCCACCTCCTCTTTCAACTCCACTTCCTAATCATTTTTTTCATCTTCCTCCTCCTCCTACTCCTACTTCTCCTCCTCGTCCTCTTCTGCCCTCATGATCATCAGCATCATCTTTATAGTTTCCATCTTCCTTCTCTCCCTCATCTTCCTTCTTCTTCTTCTTCTTCTTCTCCTTCTTTTATTAATAAATCCACTGTCGATAGAGTAAAAGGTTTTTTATCTTATTCTTCCTTTTGTCCTCCTTCGTTCCATCCTTTTCTTCTTCGTCTTCTCCCTCCTTCTCTTCTTCTTCTTCCTCTTCCTCCTCTTCTCCTCTTTCTTTTCCTTCTTTTCCTTTTCCTTGCCATTTTCATTCTTCTACTTCACCCTCTTCTCTTTCCTCTCCTTTCCAGCTTCCTCCTCTCCCTCTTCCCCTTCTTCTTCTTCATTCCTTCTCCTACTCCTTCCTTCTTCTCATCTTCCTCCCCCTCGTCTTCTTCGCTCTCCTACTTATTCTTCTCCTACCCCTCATTTCTTCCACCTATTCCTTCCCTTCTACTTTTTCCTCTTGTTTCCCTCCTCCCCGTCTTCCCTTTCCCTCCTCCTTCCTCTCCTCTTCCCTCTCCTCCACTACTGACATCTTCCTATCCTATTCCTTCCCCTCCTCTCCTTCCTTCTTTCTCCTCTTCCTTCTCCTCCCTATCCTCATCCTCCTCTTCATGTCCTTCTTCTTTCTCGTCTTTTTCCTCTTTCTTATCTTACTCCTCCTCTTCCCCTTCTTCATCCTTCTTCCACTTCCCCTCCAATTCCTCGACCCCCACCCATTCTGTTCCTCCTTCTCGCCCCCCTCCCCCTTATTATCTTCTTTCTCCTTCTCCTCTACCTCTTCCCCCTTCCTCTTCCTCCTACTCCTCCTCGTTTTCCTTCTCTTCCTCCTCTTCCTATCCCTCCTCGCTGTCCTCCTCGTCTTCTACCCCCTTCACTTCTTCCTCCTCCTCCAATTTCTCCTCCTCCTCTTCCTCCTCCTCTCTCTCCC
>BOPN01007918.1:25000-30000 GCA_017312705.2 Penaeus japonicus | reverse complement strand
AAGAAGAATTAAATGGATTTGGCAGTTTATCTTAGACGTGAGCTTTGGGTTGACCTATATCACAATCAGTGAATATTGTACAAATATGAATGTGTATCAGCTGCTATTACCAGCATTCGAGACCGACAAAAATCTTTGGTTTGCCTCATTTCTTAATACCCGTAGTTAGAAATATAATGATAGCTCTTTTAGTGCAATATTTGGTTTACTAGGGTATTTGTAAATATGTCACTTAGTGACAGTTACTCAGCCCGTGAAATCGGAAATAAACCGTGAACAGGTACGATCTGGTTAGCAAGACGGAGAGCATGAAATATATTCGGGACTTATATTTGCATAATCTCCATATCGGGGGAATTTGCATTTAATCCCGTCATTGAATTTCACAATCTCTCGCGCTTACGAACGCGCAGAAAAGCCAGGCAATATAACCTTGAAATCAAACCACAGGAATATATCTTCTTTTATCTCGCCCATCCGCCGTCTCTGCATATCCGCCAAAGATGAGAACGTGATCAATGATCTCACACGGAAGAACCTGATGGGAGAATATCTGCGACCTCGCGGCTTTATCCTGGGAAGACTCCGGGAATATAATGGAATCCCATGCGAGATGCGACGGGTGTAAAGCGCAGCGAGGACGCTTTCATTTAACGTCTTCAGGCCCCGTTATTCATGAGTCCTTAAATAAGAAAAAAAAGTAATAGAATGTCGCAAAGTTCCACTATACCCGACAGCGTGATAGCGTGTAATTTCCACAGTAAAACGCGTAGGAAATTATGATTCCCTTTCAAATATTACATCTTGCGTGTTTCTACTCACGTTCAGTAGTATCAAAGGGCTTAGTTAATTTTTTTATGCCGTTTCTTCTTTATTATCTTTTAATTTCACATCTGCATGAACTTCAAAATAATTACAGAGATCATTATTTTTTCTATAATATATTATTCCTCGTCGTCTTTTCTTTCTTTTTTTTCTCGCTTTACACATGCCCCTACGCGCGCCGTTTCTCTGCGCAGACACTTTCGCCTTTTCGTCGCCTGCACACCTCGCCGAACGAGGGAAATCAGCTTACAGACAAGCCTATCGCAAATCCGCGGCCGGCGTCGTGCAACCCGTGTTGGGAACGCCGTACAAATACTCCACTCGCGGTAAACCCACACGGTTTCAGTCAATAGCCTACTATTTCCGCACGTAAAGGACACTTTGAATTAATGGGCAGTAGAGACAGGAGTCCATTTGGAGCTATTGTGCAATCTATAAACATTCTGTTCCTTTTCCATTCTACCGTAGTTGGCTGAGAATCCAGGCCCACCAAAATTGTTGCTAATTGGGATGGGGGGGGGGGGGGTCCTTTGTTCCTTTAGATGTTATTATTATAATTGTAGTGTGTGGTGAGAGGAGAGGAAATGAAGATTGAGATGTTCGGCATCAGTTAATATGACAATGCAAGATATATATCTGAATTGATAGTAGCTAAAAAATGGTTATCCTGAAATCATATAAAGAAAAGGAAGCAATGCAATGTTGTTGCTTTTAATTGTACCATTAGTGTTGTTTTTTCTCCTTGGTAATGATGAAAATTCCAACGAAAAAAAAAAAAATGGAAAATAGCAATTACAATGGTAAAATCTTCTGAAAAGATTATGAAGGTACAGTTCTATTATCTTCATTACCATTATTAGCAATATTTTATTATCAACCATGTGAACCCGGCACGGGGCAGGCCCGATGGTTTCATTTCGGAGAAAGGGAGCTTCCGTGGCACATCGCGAACTTACGCGCTCGCTTCCATCCGCTCATTTGCCAGTTTTTGCGCGTATTGCTGTATTGTGAAACTTATATGTGGTTTCTGACAAGTTCGATCAATGTTGTAGTATACTTAAATTGTAATATAAGGTCCAGATGTTCTTATGTTCAGTATGACAGAGTATAGCGGTTTTATTGTGGAGTAAAAACCATCCCAATGAAGATAACATGAAGAGATGGGGAAGGGGAGGGAAACCTATGCGTTCCACAGCATAAAATAGCCATACTGATTGAGGGGCATATTGCAGACGCTGCACATATTCTGCTTGCACATATTGCATCACCAGTACTTTTGAGCCGGCAGTCGGCATCTCATATGTCGTCGCACAATGCAGCTGGTGCTAATTGCAATGATATCCCTCGCAACATGACCCGCCATGTCGTGGCAAACACTCCCCTCCCCGCGACATCCGAACACAAAGACCAGCACCAGCTCAAGCGGGGCAAGAAAGAGCTATGGACGACATGGTCTTGGCAACCAAAGGGTTTCCTCTTGCCCGGGGGTCCTTGACGATTCCGAGAAAGAGACACAGATGAATCCGACTGGGATCGTATGACCAGCAGACGCCGTGACCTCATGTGGCATTGCTCACGGGGACTTACTCATCCGGTCCGAAATTGTTAACAATTAAACCTGTACTGCTTTCAATATCATAGCCGCTAAGTCCCGGGCATTTATATGATATCATTCCCTTCATCTATTGTCGCTGCATAATGATGGGCAATAACGCGCGCTCGCACACACGCACACACACACACACACACACACACACACACACACACACACACACACACACACACACACACACACACACACACACCTGTCCGCACAACACTCGGATACCCAATTTTTTCCTTTGCCAGGTATGCATGTGTGGAATATAATGGAGATTTAATGCAACAGAGTTACATCTATAGAATCTATACAGAGAAAAATCTACTTATACAGACTAAAAAATATTGGCAAGAAAAAACAGCATGTTCCGGTATCCTGTGAAAGCTCAGAATATTTTGGTTTTGCATCAATTAAGAACACTTCCTGCCTGGTTCCAGGAATTGATGGAATCTCCCATCCAGTCATTTCCCACCTGAGACTGAAAGTTGGGCACGTATTCTTATGTCTCATCAACCGGGCCTGGGAAAATTTTAACCCCTCTCCCTCCTCCCCCACATAATTGGAGGACGGCTGACATAGATTTCATACCTATACTAAAGAAGGTACCGTCCCATTTCTTTCCTTAGTTGCCTTAGCAAGACAGAGGAGAGAATGGAGCTGGCAACTCCTCCAGATTGCCTACATTGGTTCACCAAGGGAATGAGCTCAGTGCACAGCTTGGCCACTCATCGAAGCATGGCACTGTTGTATCCTGTGGTTATTTTCCATGGCCTGGATTTAGGACTATTTCAGGTATAGATCTGCCAGAGTTGTCATTCAGAGTAACTTTCACTCATAAATGGGACACCTTGTAGTGGAGTTCTTAGCCTAGTACTTTTCCATGCCCTCATGCTTACCAGAGGGGTGCAGGATAATCTCCTTTGCGAATGACCTTGTCCTCATCTCCATCGAAAAGTTCAGTAGATTTCTTGTCTGAGGAATGCCATTGAAAGTGACTGAAGATCTCATCAGCTGTCAAGTCGAAAGCGGTGGCTCTGAGGTTGGTCATCCAAGGGTCTGGGTTGTATGTCTAGGGACTGGACCTGAGGCAGGAGGTTCTGCGGTTCTTGACCCAGTTATTTGCAATCTGCTGCTGGCTGTCTCAGACGGCCAGGATGCTAATACAGGTAAAAGGAAGTACTTTTACCAAAGGGCTTAGAATCACCTCACCCTGACAATGTCCTACCCCTACCGTGGCAGCAAACCATGAATGAGAATTCAGTAACGAAATAGATAGAACATCTTATCATAGTAGTTTTCCGATATGTTAAAACTCAGGGCCGAGAGAGTCAAGATCGTTATCACCCTTTCCGAGATGAGCCAACACGTCATCCATGAACACGATCTGTTTTGTAGACCCATGTGGCGAAGTATATAGAATCCTGCATGCATGATCGAATCCGACCGTGGGTTATGTTAGCATCTTGTCATAGAATTACCCCTATATGTTATCCTCACGGCCCCGGTAGAGTAAAGAGAGGTAACATCCCGTCCAATATGGAGTCGGCAAATGGGTAAACACGTCATTCATGACTTTTATATGTTTCGTACACCTGTGAGGCGAGGTGTGTAGACGCCTGCACGCAAGATCGAATCCAAACGTAGGTTTTATCAACATTTTGTCATAGAATTCGGTACACTGTTTTCTTAATTTATTGTTTCAAGTGTGAATGCTATTACAATGCAAATCGATCACTCAGAGTTACTCGCTGTGAATAAGCAAGCTAGCAAATAATACAAGAGAAACCGATAGAGATTTGTGTGTGTGTGTGTGTAAATGCATGTTCATGCGTGCGTGCATGTATACGTTTTTTTGTATGTTGAATGACAAACACACTCTACCGTGTTGATATGGCAGAAAAGAACACTATACTCAAAATAGAGATATTTAGATATGATACAACAGGTTCAAAATCCACCTGGATTTCATTTTCAGGTCTGTAGATGAAATCCAGGTGGATTTATGCCTGCAGTTACAATGCTACTCGCTCACTCGCTGTGAGTGAACGAGCTAACAACACAAGAGGGCGCTAGAGAGATTCGCAGAATTGAGAGAAAAGTTATCATAGGTTAGCGGGGTAGATTTTTGCATACAGGATCTGAGTTCCGATAAGCACCTCAGCGACTCCCACTTCCCCAATCCCTTACCATTTCATTGTTGTGTGTGTGTGTGTGTGTGTGTGTGTGTGTAGGTGTGTGTGTGTATGTGCGTATGCTTCTCTATGTGTGCGTATTTTTGTGTGTTGATATTATTACAGAAATAAAAAAAAACTTTACACAAAATAGATCAATTTGGAACAACAGATTCAACTGGTCTGAAAATGAAATCCAGGCGGATTTCGAAACTGTTGGCTCATTTTCCAATATATTTATTTTGTGTATAGTGTTTTTTTCTGTCAATTTTATTCATGTATGTATAATTACATTATTTAAAATATTACTCTACAAATTATAGGTTGTTAGTGGAATAGCCGTAGGAACTTCAAATGCTCTAATTCATCAAATATGTTCTCAAAAAAGGCTAATCATTAGTACA
>BOPN01007918.1:12500-15000 GCA_017312705.2 Penaeus japonicus | reverse complement strand
ATATAAGAGGAAGCGGATAAAGAATTGGAAGAATGCAAATCGAACGAAATAAAATCAGGATAGCCGTGATAATGAAATGAAACAAAAAAGGCTTGCGAGGCAAAAAATCGAATGAAGGGAAGGCATGATGAAGGAAAAGGATAATGAAAAAATAGGGAATGGCAACTCCAATATATTTGGGCAAGACCTCTACCGGGTATTACGGGCGGACTGCCCGAATGTGAGGAAACTTTACTCCAGACCTTGGGCCATATATATATAAACGTCGGTAAATGAATTCATTATAGAAACTACTTTACACACGATCAATCAGACTAAATGAAAAATTGTTCATATATAGTGTCGGAACGTATTATCGGTACGGTCTCTCTCAGGGACCTAGATCGCCGTCCGATGACGTCGCTGTCGCCTGCAGTACTGATAAGAGAGGACCGATAAGTTTTCAGTTTGGAAACTAATTTTCACTCGGACCAAAAGATCCTATCATGGATTTCAGCTATTTAAAAGGAGCATGTAGGTGCGATTTTTGACGAATATTTTTGACAAATGACAAAAATCATTTCTTAGCTCATCGCATCGACAATACTGTAAAATCCTAAGAGAAACTTAAATCAGTGAAGTTTAAATGTCCGCGTGATTCAAATATCATCGTAACGTGATGCCATCATCGGGAGGATATTAAAAACAAATGTTTGACAAATGTTTTTTTTTTCTGGTTTAATACACCATTTCAACTACACTTTTAAAGCAATAGTCTATTGCTTAGTATCATTTGAAAAAGTAATGAAAGGGCTATTTTTTGGGCTGAAGATTATCATTATTTTTAAATAATGGAAATATAATAAGTTGGAAATCGAAAGTGTAAAATATTTATTCATTCATTTTTCTCAGAAATAAAGCAAGAAAAATCAATTCCCTCCAGCCGTTGTTTTAGACATATGTGTGAGATATTTATGGATCTTTTTTAAAGCAATTGATTGAAAATAATGGCATCATTCAATTTAAAAAAATCAAAATTAATCACACATAAAAATGATATGAACCAAACTTCATGAAATTCTCATGATATCATTAGTGAACACATGCAAATAACATACCAAAATTTCAAGGCTATAGTTCTTCATAAAAATACACCTATATGGTTTCCTTAATGCTGACTCATATGATCATCATTATTGAACGTTAGCCTCAAGGCCGCTTCCATTGTGGTAGTATCAGGCTCAACCTTCTTACCAGTCCAGCACCAGTACTCGGCGGGCCTCAGCAGAGAAAGCATGTGTGAGCACCATCTAGTATATGTGAGACAGCGAGGAGCTGCTCGCAAACAATGTGTAATCTAATTTGAGGTCCCGCCGGGTCTTCTCTCTCAGGAGCAAATCCGGTGGAACCGGAATGAACTTCGTAAGGAACTAGCAATTAGGTTAATCCGAGTGGCCAGGAGATGGAGATTTGCCTCCTTACAGATGTTAAGGAGTTTTATCCACCTGGCAGCACCTAGAGAAATATTGGCAGCTTCATTCAAAACCAACTCAAGCCTTTGCTTGAATGAATAGTAATCATGGCCAACGAGGTGCAGTCAATGGCGGGATGTACCACGTGTATGTAAAACGATCTTAGGACTCTGTAGCTGGCTTTCATGCTTTCATGAAAGAAAGTTGTGCCTTGGTCCGGTCAATCAGGTACTGATTAAGCAGGGACGCTGGTTCACCCATACACCCAAGTATTGGAAGGATTAATCCCTGGATGCTTGATCTCAGAACCATGATCTTGGAATTTGCAACCAGGATTTTCAGTTTAACTTGAAAAAGACAAACACAAAACTAATTTCAGGAGTGTGACCAAACTTTGCACATTGCTTTCCTTTGGTAAACCCAAGTAGCCGCTCTAGAGGATCTCTCAATTGCCCTTGGAGTCGGTTCAGCACCATCCTTTCCACCATCTTGCCAAGACAGCTGAGAAAGGAAGTTGGACGATATTTGAATGACTCTTCTGGCTTGGGGATTGAGACAATGTCAGCCCGTTTCCAAGTCTAGAGGAGGTTAGCGCTGGCCCAGGCCTGGTTGGTTAGGCATTAATGCACATTCACCTATTAGTCCCAGATGAGAAATGATCAGTTAGGAAATCTTGTCACTCCCGAGGACTGAGCGTGAGGTGGTTTAGTAGGTCCTCTACAGTTCTTTCAGAGAGAATGCGGCATCAAAATCCTCGGCATGGTGTCCCTATTCTAAAAGAGGGTAAGTCTTCAGGATCAGACATGTTCCTGACTGGCCCTGATCTCCAGGAGCGCCAATCTACCTTGAAAACTCATGGGCCAAACGGTCAGTTTCTGACTGAGGATCGTGGTGGGTATGCCTTGGGCCCAAGCGACTTCTGGCCTGCCAAACCCATTGCTACATCTTGGAGGGAATGGTTAGGTGGTTAAATCCCTAGCACCACTCTAGCTCCTTTTCCTGCCTAATCCATTTCACAGTCCCCTAGGCATACCGGACAACCTCTCTCA
>BOPN01007917.1:39257-44257 GCA_017312705.2 Penaeus japonicus | reverse complement strand
CGCTTAGTGTAAGGAAACGACGCCGCTTGGTCGAAGGTAAACATGGCCGCGATGCAGACGACCCGGTCTCTGCCTCGCAATTTCAGATTAATATCCCAGTTATGGAACACAAGTGAGTTTTTGGATTATCAGATACACACGTTAGGAATGGCTTTCAGTGCTGTTAGTATGTTGTGGATTTGTTTTTGTTTTCTAATTACTGTGGAGAGGGGTTTAGGTTAGAGAGAGATATATGGCGTATATAGTATTTGAATGGGAAAGCTTATGTAATCCTTTGAAGTAATGCGTTTCGTGTTATTATGTTTTGATATTATGAAGGGATAGGAAAGTCGACTGTGAAATTGTTAAAGTCAAGTGCAGTTGTCTTGAATTTTACTGAATTATGGATATGTAAACCTCCATACGTGATAAAACCATGTATTTCATTGTATTTCATATGTGCCTGCCTAAACCTCAGTGAACTATATTAATAACATTGTATTGCCTTCACCATATTGGAAAACTAATGGAAGATTCAGAATGGGATAGTGGAAGACAGAAAGACTAAAGTAAATGACCATTGAAAACATGTAAAACGTCACCACATTTTGAAGACCACACTCACTTATCTGATCCAGATATCTATTAAGTCCAGCTTATTCTACCTCCTCCTTGCTTCTGTATAGTTACTAATAGATATTTTGAAACTATCTGTGGTCATTTTTACTTAGAACACTTCATCACTGATACTAACATTATTGGTTCAGTTTGAGTGCTTGCGATGTGCACTGTAACTTATAGTGGTTGTAGTGTTTAATGGATAGAAGGCATCCATGCATCTGCTGCTATCCCTGCCTCATCATATGAGGAACCAGCTCAAGCTCAAGCTCTACCGGAATATACTGTATGGCTGTTTGTTAGCCGTTGTCTGTGAAGTGCGAATATTATGGCAATCTCTTGATACTGCTGTGCTGGACTTCAGATTATCATGGTTCACAGCAAGTTTCAAATAGATTTGAATTGAACACTGCTAATATAATGTTAAGAAAAAAAATAGAAAAAAAATATTGAAAGCCACTGAGTGTCTTCAAAATATTTACCTTCTAGTTAACATTGATCAACTATAATGGCAATACTATTTACCCAGTGATTTAATAAACCTGTGTCTCAACACTTGTCAGTGCTCCTGAAATAAATCTCCATCACATATATTCTGGTGGAATAGAGGTTTAAGTATTCAGAAAAGCCACATAAAGAAAAGCCATGACCTCTGCACTACGGAAAAGACCAACAAAGGTCGTCCACCACGTATTTTTGGCAAGAGAGAGGTTGGACTGGTTCTTTATTGGATGGTAAATTAACAGGGAGGTCAAGTTCCACCTCTTGGTGTACGATACCCCTCCAGCCACACCTCAGTGGAATATTAGGGTACTAATAGTGTACTTTCTTATAAACTTGCTATTTATATATATATATATATATATATATATATATAGAGAGAGAGAGAGAGAGAGAGAGAGAGAGAGAGAGAGAGAGAGAGAGAGAGAGAGAGAGAGAGAGAGAGAGAGAGAGAGAGAGAGAGAGAGAGATAGATAGATATAGTAAGAATTATATTTTGATGTTTATATCAAATGTTTGTATTGTTTATTGTATTACTAGAATGAAAATAAATTTCAATTTAAATTTAATGTAAAATGTTAGATAGATGAATAACACTCATTGCAGATCAAAGATCAAGTATTGGCTGTATTTTTTAGAATGTGGTAAATACTAAGGTCTTTTCAATTCTTCCTTGTCTTGCTACATAATTGTTTTCTCTTTTTTGTTGAACTGATAAAAATAATGAGAAAACAAGAGAGAGTATACCCTAATAGATGTTGTCTATATTATAAGGCTACCTTGGATACCTGCAGGTAGCACAGGGAACAGAGCTAGATAGTGAAACTGCCGCTTAAAGTAACAAACTAGAATCTAGGGAATCACAGAAAGTTCAGATATGTGGAATTGTATATTTTCTTTGAATATTTACAGTGATCTGATCACCCTGATCATGCAATTAGGTATCTGTTTTTTATAAATAGATATAGATAAATCTTGGATCGTCTATTGAAATAGATCATGTGACCAAAGCTATGAGTATTATTCATATAACTGAGTTTGCAAATAAAATCAATGCTAGATTATATTTTGATGTTTTTTCTGTTTTAAAATCTTTGATTAAGATTGTAAATGAGCTTAAATGTGAACTAGAAATAAATCTTGTGAGTAAATAGCTATTTCTTTGTGTTTATTTTGTTAGTGCTAGAAAAGAAAGTTACCAGTTCTGAAGGGGAATTTTGGTACTTTTCCAACAGTCCTGTGTTAGGCTTATGTTTTGGCAAGCATTTATGAAAAGAATTTTCTGTTCAAAACCTCCCATCTGTAGCAGTTTCTTAAAACCAAAAACCATATTTTTTAAGTTTGTATTTGTTTACTTATTCTTCAGGTGATATTTGGCAAACAGAACTGTAACTTCTGAAATGTATTTTTTGAAAAATAGTTTAAAGATTAGGTTCTTCCTGTCATCTTGGAAATTAACTTAGTCTATTTCAAGTAGATGGGTGAAAATAATATGTACAAAGAGTGCAATATTTATAGTAGTAATGATTTTTATATTCTATTTCTTAAAGAATATTCTAAATAGGATTACATACAAAATAAGTTTTTTCTGATTTTCTTGCTAGTTTCGAAATGCCAACCATGCACAAGTTTAATGACAAATAATAAAAAAGTTTTTGTGTCACTTTGACCTCTTTGAAATAGTTTTTCTACTTATTTTTTTTATTTCTTAGGGCTCCTATTGCCCTCATAGTCCCCTAAATTGTGAAACTGCAAAATATCATTATACATCTCACTGTGTCTTTTTCTTTACTATCCCCATCTTCCATACATCTTATGTGTTATATAAGAAATGTTAGTCGAGAGAAGCTTTGCATAATTATGTGCTCCTTGCAATTTCCAGGAAGACAGAGCACAGCAGTAGAGGCTACAGGCAAATGGCAGATTGTTGGCGCAGCATGTATCACACGACCGCCAGTGGTTTGCCCCCCCATGACTCCCCTCGAAGCTCAGTATTCGGAGGCAAGTGTGATTTTCATGGTCATCATGCCAATACAACTCATAAGATGCAAAGGACAATGACAGTAATTTTTGTGCAATTGTCTTTGTCAATCATCCCTCATACGTAGGATTTCAATACTGTTCCGTAAAATACTTCAATACTGATACTTACAATACAATAAAGATACTTCAATACTGTTCCGTAAAATGCATATGGACAATGGAAGACTTTAGAGTGAAAATTACTAGGGATACGGCTGATAATTCTAAGGAAGGTGGAGATTTTTTGGATGTTTTGAAGGGTTCTTATATATGTTGAGCTTATTTTTTGAGAAGTGTAAGCCAGTATTTTAATAGTTCTTTTTACAAAGCAGTGTCAGGCAGTAAATCCAGTTGTTAACCAAGACTACACTTTAGCTTTTTCGGAAGAAAGAACATTCTTGTGAAGAATTCATACCTTTGCTTTTAGCTGTTTTTCTTTCTGTGGTTATTTAATGTTAAAACAGTATTCATTGTATGCATATCCATTTAAAGTCCTCTAATTTATTTTCTATTAGCAAATCATTCTTTAAAATTATATTGATGTGTAATCCGAATGACTCCGAATTGAAAACTGAATTTGCACTTTATCAGTATATCCAAGTACAAGTATCCCAATACATTAAAACACTGACAAGACAAACAGACCAACCTCTCTCGGAAATTTTCCAGATGCTGGCCACAATGGAGAAGGAGTTTTCCCTGAAGAGCAACCACGAACTGAGACACGAACAGGATCTAATGCGAGTAGAATTCTTGAAGTCAGGAGACACAGAGGAAGTAGACATAGAAGAGGCCTCCAAACAAACGGCTGTAGAGTTCGAAGATGCTTGCACTGAAGAACTCAAAGCCTTTACGCCAGCTCCAGTTACGACAGGTTAGTTTCTTTGTCTGTTCGCAGCGAAGTAGATTGATTGTATGTGGGTTATTTGGATATCTTATTGAGTAGATTTGCTTTTCAGTATCTTAGTACTATTAACCCATTGCGGACAGGTGTCATGACATACATGACGTAGAAGCTTTGGCCTGACGCCGGATGTCATGATGTACATTACATTCAGGGACTTTGGATCACTGTGCTATTTTATTGTGCTATGAGAAAGGAGGGAGTGATTATGGCTATTGCAGTCATAATAACTGTAATTACCATAATATTAAGCTAACTTAACGTCCAAAACCTAGATGGCACCACTTTCTCCTAGCACCAGCAGGAGAGAGAGCCTTGAATGGCACCTATCCACGGTCTCTAGCAAGCACTATCTTTATAGAGCGATGGCACACAGCAAGTTGACGACCTCTTGCTCTAAAGTGCCGCTGATGAAGGATGTACAGGCAGAACAAGAAGAGGAAGGTGACTCAGTCCATACCCAGTGTCTAAAATGTGCTCCTGTGCCAATATGGATGCCTTTCACTGTGACACTCACAGTCACAAGCAAAGGTTTCCTTCCTCTTCCCTACCTCTTCCTGTTATTTTCATTGTAGGTGGTGATATGTTTCACACTGTGTATAAAGAAAATAATGAGCTAATATGGATCATATACTACAATTTTAGTCAACTCCAGCATTGATAGAGGCTGTCATATGGCACTATAAACTCAATAAAATACACAAAAAATAAAATACAAAAACGGCTCTACTTTTACAATGAGTGACCGAAAGAGAATGGGAAGATTCAAATTCTGATGCTTCAAGCTGCCTCGCTCTAAAATAAAACCCATCCTGAAGACTGGGCAAGCGAATCTACCCCCGTCCGCAATGGGTTGAGAATGGAATAAGATATATTGACCTTAGATATCTATGATATGACTTTGATAAAAAAAATCATGGATATTGTTATCTCTTTTTTTGTTATGGCAAGTATTTTGATTAGGACCATGCAAAGA
>BOPN01007917.1:5000-37063 GCA_017312705.2 Penaeus japonicus | reverse complement strand
TATCTGAGCCAAGATGAACTAAGTACAGTCAAAATATATCTATGCATAAAAATGGACCTCATGCATTATCACTAGAAGAAAAAAAAGATGTCAGAAAGCATCTTTCAACATGGTATTACTACATTACTAATAAATTACATATTGTATATATAAAGCATATCTACTACATCTTTCTTAAAAGTCTTAGTAAACTAATGCACCATTTTGGAACTAGATTA
This sequence comes from Penaeus japonicus, assembly GCA_017312705.2. Classification (NCBI taxonomy): domain Eukaryota; kingdom Metazoa; phylum Arthropoda; class Malacostraca; order Decapoda; family Penaeidae; genus Penaeus; species Penaeus japonicus. The sequence goes on along the minus strand of BOPN01007917.1, from coordinate 36,845 downwards.
ATGTCATGTGCTATAATGAAAATACATTCATAAACTCAGGCCATTCACAATAAAAATAAATTTATATTACAAACAACTCTCTATGGTTCTGGAGTTTCCCTCAATATCATGAGAAAGAAATTCCTGGTACAATGTGTTTCACCACATCACTCTTTGGGAATGGAAATCTTGATTCTTTGATGACCAACAACAACTTCCATCATCTTCAAATAATGTAAAATTGAATAAAAAATGCTATTTTAACTTTACATATCACTAGCAAAAAGTCCATTGACTTACACTCATTTAGGCAAATAAATGATACAAAGCAAATAATTTCTAAAATCATGGACATGTTACATGATTCTTCAACACAAAAAAAAACAAAAAACAAATATCAGTTGCACTAACTTCTGCAGTCTTAATCACAGACCCCTCATTCCATTACAGATAATTCTCATATCATTATCAATATCTTTCTATTTCCTTAATCTTTTCAGTGAGGGGAAAACATGGAAAAATGTCCAAAGTTACATTTGCCATTACAACACACATAAAAGACCTACCAACAGGATTCGTTCAGAGTGTGAGGTTGAGCAACTATGGTGTGTTATGTGCGTGGTAGGCTATCTGTTGAACTTGAACAGACTCTTCTTTGTACCTTTGGACTCTGGTGGCTGTAAGTAATGGAGGGAAAAAAATGAAAAAGGTATATATGAAATATAAGTAAATTAGTACGAAATGAATAGTTATATCAATATCTACAATATCTGTATCACAGTGGGGATGTAATGAAATTTGCTAAATAGTTGAGAGTAAACCATATTTCACATTGGAACATAAAGAAAGAGAAAGAAAGAACAAGAAATCTCTGAATGCATACACACAACCAAGGTAGAAAAAAAAAAATTACCATCAACTTGCTCCCCAGCAAGAGTCGAGCCTTTTCTTCCTCATTGGGTGTGGCAGCTTCATCTGCCCTGAAGTGAGCCAGGTTCAGCTTGTGTTTGATGGCCTGGTGGTTATAATAGGAGTCATATCATCAAGTATGCACACAGAAATAAATACTGAATAAGCAAAAAAAAAAAAAAAAAATCAAACGTATTCATTAGTAACAACTAGATAAATATATCCTGATTATCCTTTATAAAGAATCTTATCAAATCCCAAGTGAAATAATTGTTCACCTGAGACAGGAGAGCTGATTTTGAATCCTGCTTCATAGCCATTAAGAAGTCGAGCCAAGTCCACGTCACATTATGATATTCTAGGGTTGGCACCACCAAGCGGAAGTTGGATACATCTTCAATGTTCTTTTCCTTCTTGCCTTTGTAGCTCACACGCACTGGAAGCTCTGGGATCTTGATGTAAACAAATAACTTGTTCTGCTCGGCTCGTTGCTGCATAATGTGAAAGAGATGGATTGGGTCACTTTTTTTCTTCTTCCGAGGACCAATGAGAATTTATTCAATGCTTTGCTTCTTCTATATCAGTCAAGTAAAAATATGATTAAAGAATCACATAAAATTCCTACCAAATAATGTAATACAGTAAATCACGTGGAATTTCTTCCAAGAAACTCAAGCCACAGTAAAAATGAATAGATCACTACTGCCATATGCCCAAGCAGTAAGGCCTGCAGAAAAAACAGTTGGCATCATTTTACCTTCATGATCTCAACATCATCCTTATCTTGCAGTGCTACATAGAAGTTGGACTCTTTGTGTGATTTCCGCAGTGATGCTTGTTTCTTGCTGCCACGTGTGCTCTGGGTTCCTGGGTAGAAAATTAGTTGTAACTTAACAAATTCCAAAGTGATAACTTCCTTGGGTTGTATATTTCTTACTTTATGGGAGCCAATGCAGGATTTAAAAAAAAACAAAAAAACAAGAGGGCAGAACAAGATGATATCATTATTATATCTTTTAAGGTATACATATGAACAGAGAGTTATTCTTCTAGTACCTGATGAGACCTCACTCCCTGTGAACTCCTCTTCTGTTGTATTGTCAGGGAAGCAGAACTTCATCATTGTTTTGAAGAACTGATAGGTCAGGGCTGTAAAATTTAATGAATTACTCACATCAGCAGATATTAAAAAAGAGATAGCAATCCTGTTTATTCAGTATATTATTGGAATAATAAATGAAAGTTCATAGATTCTACTTTGTTAGGATGTATATTATCATCAATATCAATTTTAATCTACTACTGTTACTAGCTAGAAATCAAAGAAAATGAATCAAGACTTACCAATATTTAGAGGTACGACATTAACCTCAAAGTGTTCAATGATAGATATTCCACCACAAGGTGGTTTCTCTCTGCAGAATATTCTCAGAGTCCTCTGAAATAACAAGTAGATGAAACATACTCAAATCAAATCACCTTTGCATTAATTACTAATGCAACTACTTTTATACAACTTATTCTAAGTATTATTATCCTTTTATCTTTACAGGGGATTATGAATCTATAAAAGAAAACTTGTTGCTATGAAAGAATATCCGGTGTGATGCATACCTGACGATCAACAGGCATGTTCATCTGCAGCTCAGAGGGCATAAGAACCTCTTGGTGTATCTGATTGGGCAAAAGATTCCTCATGGTGACATACCCAAGTTCCAAAAGATGTTCTCCGCTATCATCTGCATTGGTCTTCTTTGTGTATCTGTGATAGTTTTGCACAATAGGTAAAAAAATCCATTTTTTTTTTTTTTTTTACCTATACTCATATTATTTTGTTCATCTACTTTTCTCAACACTGATATGCTTGGATTAATCAATCATTTTCAAGTATTTCACTCATATTGGCAAAACATGATGTACTAATACTTACAAGAAATTTGACAACACAAGATCAGCAATCCCCAGCTGTCCATCCTTCTCGGTCAATCGCCACTGAGCTTTCCTGAAGCTAACTTCATTCATTCGGATAACTTTTGTCTTGGGGGGAACAAAATTTATACAAGACATTAGCTATCTATGAAAGTGAATTTCTTTACAATGTTATTGTTGAAAGAATGGCATTGATCTCATACAATCATGTCAATTGGCAATAATGGAACAAGACAGACACTTACTTGCTTGTCTCCACCTGATGATGTCCACTTGTGATTAGCAGAAAGCTGGGTTTCATTGTACAAGTGAATTCTCATGGCCAACTCTTCACTCAAGCCATTAACCTTTTCTTTGCACTCTGCCACCTAAAATGGTAACCTTATTTAGTGATCAACATAAGCACAACTTTATCTGTATTGATCACGTTATTCATTCACCGCAAATCACCCGATTAAGATATACTATCCTTACCTGCTTCTCAAGTACTTCTTTTTCATCCAATTTTTGCTGATTGGTTGGGTCATTGAGGAGGTGTCTTTGGACAAGATAGACTTCTCTCTCAAGGGATCTCAGCTGTGACAAATGATACCTGTAAAAATATAAATATGAATAACAAACACAATACTATACTGATAAAGAGCAGAAAAACTACTACCCCTGCTGTTATGAATCTATTTGAGAATGAGAAGGAAACTTTATTTTCATGCCATAAAATACAGTAAAGAAATATCATATGATTGTCTAAAATCTAACACAAGGCAAGTAAGACACCATACAACCATCCACATCATTTTAATATGACACTGTTGGATGACAACTCATAAACATAAACAAACACATATATGATCTACAGAAAAGAGCAACAGATTCCTCCTTACCTAACTTGATTCTGCAGTCTGATGATGGGCTTCCGCTGGTCGTCTCTCGAATAGAGCTGGAGCTGGAACCTCATACGAGCAACAGCCTCACTGGCTTCCTTTTTCTTTGGATCCACATACAGGAGCAGGTTGTTCAGGATGTCTACAACCATGTTATACTGCAGAGAGTAAAGAGGGGACATTATGAGGAGATGGTGGGGAATGTGAAAGGGGAAGAAATGGAGGAGGAGGAGGAGGAGGAGGAGGAGGAGGAGGAGGAGGAGGAAGAGAAGGAGGAAGAGAAGGAGGAAAAAGAGAATTACAAGAATGAAAACAAGAATAAATAAAAAATAAAATAACAAGCATTGAACAAAAGATAAAATGAAGGTCATTGATACTGTTTCATGATCTTTGTAATTTTAAATATGTTTTCTTTAAAGATATATACCTGCAGGGAATTGGTGCTAGCACAGAGGTCGTGATGGACAAGTGTGAAGGTGTCGACAGCTTCCACATTTCGGCTCCAGAGGTCATCTTCGGGGAGTGGGGGATGAACCTCCTCCAGCAGAGAGACATCCAGGCCAGTTTCACCATAAGCCACATAATAAAACTCACACTTGCATCTTGATACAATACGCTGCAACTGTTGTGCAAAAAAGTCAAGTGTCAAGTTGCTACATCAAAAAAAAGAATCACCTGATAACACAGCTAAAATTGAGAAGACAGAAACCTTTTGTTATTTCTAACATGAACTAATGAATTGACTTGAAATTACTTGCAATACTTTGTACATAACTTGTCCTAAGCAACCATAATCAAGGCCTATAAAATGGCAAACTAAAATGATCATACCTGACAACTACTGATATATTATCAACAAGCACTTACTTGAAGTTCATCATCCTCATCCATTGATCCAACTGTCTGAGAAACAACTCCGCCCACAGACTGTCCACTGCCCACTATATCAGCCACTTCGTTGATCACTTGTCCATCTTTCTCTTCAATATTGTCCAATGTCAGCCACATTATGTTGTCTGCAGAGAGTGGAAAACTTGTGTATTGAGTTTGATCACTAAGGATCACATACCCATTTGTTTCATTCATAGATGCAAAACAAACACACACACACACACACACGCACACGCACGCACGCACGCACGCGCGCTGTTTGATTCAAAAGAATGAGAGACATATACAAGCAATCTTACCCATCTGAGTCTCCTTATCTCCAGCACTGCTAACAGTGGCATAGTACTGCATGCATTCCAGTGATCCAAACCAAGTGGTCTTTGTGACAAGAGAGTGATCCTGCCATACTGGTCGGTGGATGCGCTGTAGGATCTGTGCATTGGCAGCACTAAGGATCACATACCCATTTGTTTCACAGCCTTTCAAAAGCACCTGACTGTTGACCAATACAACTGTAAGAAAAATAATTGAAGTTCAGAGGAGACAAAACAGGTAGGGATGGAGAAGGAGTCTAAATGGACCACAACAATGACAGTAGTCATGTTATGGTATTCTAGAACCTATCAAATCATTATCAAATGAAATATCATGGAGTACTTACTAAGCCACTTCTTGTGAATAACATCATCAACAGTGTAGGTTTTCACTCCATGGGGTATCTGATCTCTAGGCTCTGTGTTTGAGCAATCCTCACTAAAAGCAACCTGAAACACATTTAGTTCATTTTGATCACTCGATCAACATTTTCATAGCACACATAAGCACATACATACACCTAAATATACAGAAAAAAAAGAAAATGTTAGTACATACACAATGATCAACTTAGGTAAAGAAACAGAGATTTGTATGAAATACTATAAACTTCACCTCTTGAATGGTAAACTAACCTGGTTGTTATCAGCTTCAGCAATAAGCTGTTGGAGCATGGCCTGAGCATGACCAGACTGAAGGCGTGTCATTGGTGATGGTGTGGCTTGGACTGGAGGAACCTGAAGAAAGAGATTTCATGAAATATCCTTATTTTTCTTGCTAACAAGTTATAGAACTGATAAGAGTACATGAGTACAACAGATACTTAGCACTTTACTTGCCTGCAATGATGCCGTTGGAGAGGTTAGGTTCTGTGTGGCTGAGTTGTCTGTAATGGATCGACTCCTAGGCTTCTGGGGCGTTGAGGCCTCTGGATTGTAGCTCTTTATGATGTCTGGGGTCAGGTTTCTTCGGAGCTGTTGTGACTTGTTCCAGGAGTCATAGAGGGCAAAGACAATATCTCTGTTGTTGGTGGTCCAGGCACCCTAGATGTGAAATCAAATATTTATTCATCTAAAGATGAACTTTTTAAAAATATTTGCTCTTTCTTTAGTATGCTACTGGCTGCATAATTTGAAATAGAAAGTAAACTACATAAAATGACACCTACCTTCAGGCCATGTACTACAAGACGGTGATTGGGTTTATCACGAAGATTTGGATCTGGAGTGGAGTCTGCTGGTGTGGGGGTGAGGGTCTCTCTTGTGTATTCCACTCTGTTCACATTCAGGAAATAAAACTTTTCTACAGGTGCAGACACTGGCTCCTGAAAAACAAAGAAAGAAAAGCTATACACTTTTATATCAATATAGATAAATATTTTATCCTTGATAAAAGATATTTTTGCCATCTTTTTCTGAATAGCATTTAAGCATACAAAACCACAGATTAAACCTTAACCCATTGCTGCCGGGGCGCCTAATGACCTAACTGGTCGTCAAGGCAGACTGTCTATGACACTAGCAGCACCGACCAATATTAGAGGGAGGGGGAAAGGGTTTTCTCCATCCTCCGAGTAGTGCAGACTAGCCCAAACAATATTTTTCCATAAATGCATCATAAAATGTGAGTTTAGGCTGACTTTGGAATCCTGTAGCTCTAGAGCTAGCACTGTTACAGCCATAATACTTCATGACTGTGTGCGCGCTTCAACTGTGAGCAGATCCCGATGTTGCATGATGTACGCATTGACACCTGTCTCTTAGGCCTAATCGGTGCCAACATGTATGTCATGACACCCGTAAACAATGGGTTAACTTCAACTTCTCTCCTCAATCAAAGAAATGTTAAAAGCACAATGAAAACCCATCTTCCTCACACACCTGAGGGCGGTCCTCTTCATCGCTGAAGGCAGTGAAGTCCTTCATTGCGCTTTGGAGCCAGACTTGGGCTAAGCAGAGTTCCGTGTTGAGGTACACAATGCCCCAACTACTGCGAGGGCGGTGACGCAGCCCATCATTGACCGGGATCAGCGTTAGTTTGTGCTCTGGGGAAAGGGTTGTTTACTTATGATATATATATCTGGTGAACTCTGATGAGTTATAGTCAGTTGTGAAAAATATTTTTTTTGAACTTCACTTTCTTTGCTTGTTAAAGTGATGTACTTCATCCTCCAGCTACATATACAAATCCATTACAAAATAAAGAAATAATTCAACTGTTTTTGTACAATATCCCTTACGAAATTCTAGTCTTTTGATATTTGACAGTCAAACAAAAAAGAAGCAAATAAAGAAATATAAAAACAAGTGAACATGAAAATTGCAAATTCTTTACTCTATTTCCTTCATTCTCATTACTCATCTAAACATGCATTTTCAATAACAACAATAACTAGAACACTATCTCTAATAAATATCAATGTAAAATATACTAAATGGAAATAATGTTACTTACCAGAACTGAGAGACAGTCTTTCGCCACTAAGGTGGAATCCCTTCCTGACTCCCACCGACATCCAGTATCGCACATCAAAGCGCTACAGATAGAAAGAAGATTGTTAGGAATGAGTCTGTGATGAACCTATTATCTGTGCATTCACAAATATTCAAAATGTAAAAGTTGAAGATACAGATCATCCCTAAAAAGGCAGGTGACATTCCAGAATACATTCCTATTCTGTGGGACTATTCAATGAAACAAATGGATATGACAAACTTATGTGCCCTTCATGTCACTGCATCCCTACCTATATCGTGGTGGACCAGTAATTAGTAAATAACCTTCATCATGAGGGGGGGGTTAGTGCTTTTTCAAAATCAATCTTGTATCTATTCTCTAAAATCTAAAACCTCAAAGGGTGACAGGATAACTAGTAGTGATGGAAGTGAATAGGAAACTGCAAGTCAGTTGTTGAGAAATACAAGAATGGTAGTGATTGTGTTGAAGCCATCATTTATCAAAAATATCCTGCTCCAACTGTGAAATTGGGGAGTAGCCTGCCTTTTAAGGGGTTGAATGAGGAAAAACAACCATGAAAAAAGGGTAAAATGAATAAAAACAAAAAAAAGGGGAAAGGAATAAATAATGGAAAAAAAGATAGAAAGAATAAAAGAACAGAAATCAAAAAATATAAAGAAACAAAAACATGGAATTAATTAGTGATGAAAGGGAGACTGGAAAGAACAAAAGAATGAAAAAAAATGAAAAGGCAAAAGACAGTAAAAAGAAAAAAAAAAAAAAAGTGAGAAAAAAAAGGCAAAAGAAAAAGGACAAAAATTTAAAACAAACTCATATCCATATTACCTGAAAGGATACAGAAAGATGTATGCTGCTGTAATGCCTTGACAGCTGGGGTTTGCGTGCATGAGTGTTATTGAAGAGAGGGCCTCGCCTGGTTGGTCGGGCTACACCTGACAGAATGAACTTGAGATTTTCAAACCACCTGGAAATAGCAATGGAAATTGCATGAAGAAACACTCAGGCAAGTAAATGCTTAGCTTACTACTCTTGATACATTCAGTTATTGTGGGCATGTGTGACGATAACAAACCATCTTGAAATGTCACTAAAAAATGTTTATTCACAAATGTGATATTTCTAGATTTGTAGAGTGTGCAAATTATGGGACTTGAATACCCCAGTGAACACTAGGGATGCAAAGTATGGATAAGGGAGGCTATGCCTCTTTCCTATAAACAGCCCTCTGGCTATAAATCACCAAGCAGCAATATGAGCATCCAGTATATCATTGCAACACTGCTAAGTTGTAATTATTCCTTAAATTTTTGGTATGAAATATATATATATATATATATATATATATATATATATATATATATATATATACATATATATATATATATATATACATATATACACACAATTTTTTTTTTTATGGATAGGATCAAGGTCATACCTTAAAGTGCTGCCAAAGAAGAGAGCTTCAATGACTGGGGCAGACACAGCTGTATTGGCTTTCTTGGGTGTTTTGGTTTCCAGCTGAATGTTCATACTCAGGTTCTGTGAGCGAAAGGCTCGGTAGGAGTCGTGTTCCTGGAAATTGGATGATTATTATTTAAAGGATTTGGGGGTTTTGGGATCATTAAATCTAAATGAGAAAAAAATTAAAAAATTTAAAAATATAAGAAAACATAAACATTGTACTGAATCTAGTGATATGAACATTTGCACTATTTGTAACCTTCTTTTACCTGGTTGCTTGAATATTCTGGGAGTTTGTCTGGCGCACAAAGCATGACCGAATGATGGTCGTTTGGGTTCCCTCGACACTGCCAGATCATCTTGACTGTAAGCTAATCAAATGGAGAAATATATGTGAAAAAGTAGGATAAAATTAGTTACAAAGTTTCATTCAGTTTCACATATAAATCTACTGAAATACAGGGACAAACCCTAAACTAAACAAACTATGAACTCTATTTTACCTTCAGGTTTGGGACATGCAGGAGCCTGGCATCGTCATATTTGGATGCTGTTTTTACCGAGACTTTCAAATTTCCCTTGAATACCAATTTTGCTGGAAAAGATACAAAAAAAATAATGCACACACATACAATCACACTTGATACAAACAAGGCAAATTACAATGACAGAAAAACATAGTTTCTAATTCACACAAAAATAAAAGGAAGCCAGTTTTCATCCATAAGGAAAAGAGCCTGAAAGTAAAAGTGAGAAAGAGAGAGGAAAAAGTAAGGAAAATGTCCCGCCCATGAATGAGAGAGGTTTACCGTTGGTCCAGTCCATGGTGAGGCTGGTCCAGGTGAGCTCCATCTCTTCGGTTGTGTTATAAGGATCCAGGGAGGCATGCAGGAGGAGGGTCATGCGCTCAACCATGAGAGTAAGACGGCCATGGAACAGGAGTCTCATCTTGTCCCACCAAGGTAGGGGCATTGAGGGATCCCGGGACGGCTGGTTGATGAGGGACAGGGCTGAAAAATTGGTTGAAAATATGTTATAGTGAGAAAAGAAGGAGAAAAAGGCTGAGAAAATATACACATACATATATATAGATACACAAATATATATACAATAAAGAGACATCAAAATCAGCAAAAAAAATCAGCAATAACTAAAGATACTTAACCGAGATTAAACTGAGCAACAGCAGGTTCCCAGCATGGGCCATAAGCTGCAGTGAAACTCTTGACTTCACAGGAGAAGTCATGGTAGAATTTGAGTGCCGACATTGTGCGTTCCACCATAGTATTGGACCATGGTGCCCCTACCTCCACCATCACATTCCTAATGGCTATAATAATGATTATGTATGTTAGCTAAGAAAAAACAACAATTCAACCAATTTCACATTTCAGATTTTTTTTTCTCATTACAGAGTAAATGGTAAGAAATAGTTATTATAACTCATAGTAAATCAAACTAATCTAAAGCAAACACTAACAAACATGTAATAATGTGTGTGAAATCCTATAATAATACCTCTTTTACTGGCCTTCTGTTCGGCACCGATGAGTCTCCCCCAGATCTCTAAGTCAGACATGTCCAGGAGGGACTGAGGATAATCTCTGAGCTTGAACTTCCACTCTGCACAAGAGGCTGAAATCATGCGGCACCAGAGCGTTGAAAATTCTTGGCCCTCCTGAGGCCACGGGCTATAATTTGCAAGAAGATAAACAATGTGAGTCAAGGGTATTATAAAATATTTCATAAAGAAGAAGAAAAAAGTTACAAATTTCTGCCAAATTAAACATATACATACACATGTATGCATATATACATGTATACGTGTATATATGTATTTATATATACATATGAACATTTGTATGGATGTATGTATGTTCATATCTATCCATCTATTCATCTTCCCAAATATTCATCTATCCATCCACATATCTACATATGTATTTATAAATATGCTTCTGATGAAGATGTAATATCAAAATGTCAATTATATATCATGCATTGAGGAATTATTAACCCAATGCCTGACGACAAGCATCATGACATACATGACGATAGTTGTCATGCTCTATTTGATATTAGGGGAGAGTGGATAACTGTTTTTTTTTTTTATCACACTGTGAGTAATGACTATTCAGTGACTAATGGTGGCAATTGCACTCTCCTAGCACCAGTAGGAAGGGACTGCACCAGCTTTAGAGAGCTTTAGGGAGCTGTCTTGTCTTGTTCATCATGGTCTTCTCTTCCAAATATTAGTCACATAAAACTTTAATTTTTCCTCCTAAAGTCTTTATCTCAAATATGATCTTAGGTATCTTTATTGTAACTAACCAGTCATGAACCACCCTGTATATAAGCCTATATGTAAAAAATGCAATTAATACAGAGAAAAAAATATTTTACTTACGACTCTTGGTCAATGTCAACCATGTGCTGTGTGACTTTCTCTGTTCCATGGAATGTTGGATCAGCCATTGCAAATATCACCACGTCCTCCATTGTCCATGTAAACAGCTGGGTCCGCATTGGTGCAGACTCATACATCTAAAATAATTTTTTGGAGTTATCCATGACTTTTCCAGAGAAGTAATTAACAGAAAAGTTTACAGAAAAGTTTTAACAGAATTTATTAATGATTTCTCTAACATCAATTTTATGTTAGATTGTTATTAAAAAAATATTACTTCACAGTCATGAGAGTGTGTGTGTGTGTGTGTGTGCGTGTGCGTGTGTGTGTGTGTGTGTGTGTGTGTGTGTGTGTGTGTGTGTGTGTGTGTGTGTGTGTGTGTGTGTGTTTGCGTGTGTGCGTGTGTGTGTAGGGTATGGGTGTGGGTATGGGTGTGGGTATGGGTGTGGGTATGGGTGTGGGTGTGGGTGTGGGTATGGGTATGGGTATGGGTGTGGGTGTGGGTGTGGGTGTGGGTGTGGGTGTGGGTTTGGTTGTGGGAGTGTGTGTGCACATGCATGAGTGTTTTCTTCATCAAATAAGTAATTCCTTACCAACTTTGACCTTTTGATGTATGTCTCACTGTTCTTTTCCTGCAGGTTTTTATAGAGTTCCTCAATCTTGCCTGTTGGAAAGAGGAACATTGTCTTCCGCAGCTCCTCTATCTGTAAAAGCCACACATTTCAAACAGGGAAATGTAGATGGAGAAAATGCCATTTAATACATTACAAACAAATAAAAAAAAATTATCATGATGTTATCTGCACTACAATTGTTAACTAAGAGCTATCTTATGGTATAACATAAAGGCAACAAAGAATTAAAATTAGCATATTCTTTTAGAAAATGGTGAACATTCAAAAACAATTAACAAAAAAAAACTTAAATCAAATACAGCAAAAACATGTACCTTATGAACATGTCAATCTTTAGCTATGATACTACTAAACACTTACTCTTGCATCAAGTGCCTTGATCCTCTTGCAACTCTCTTGGTATTCATCCTCCAAGAGCTCATAATTGTACCTCAACTTCACTTCAAATGGATCGTCCCCAATTTCTAAGAGCCAGTGCTTCACCTAGGGAAGAAAGAGTTTAATTTAGGGCAAAAGTTTTTCATTATTCCTCAGTAAGTGGATAAAATTATTGCAATTTTCAAAAACAATGCTTATGTGTAGGGGTCTTGATGTAATAACTACTCAATCACAATTTTGGATAACTACATTGAAAGTTTAACTCTTAACAATCACTTAAAAAAATGAGGGCAAAAGAAGACACATAAAAATTGCAAAACTGGTAAAATCAGAAATGCAGTCTATCCATACAGGCTTAGGAAACCATAAGGAAAAGAGTGACTCGCTGGAATGTATCAGATTTTTATGCTTATCAGTACAACTTATTTTTCACACTCGTCATTTTTTCTAAAAAAATACCTAATCTATAATCATTCAATGTCCAACCACTTTCTCTACTTACTCTTATTACCAAGTCTGGAGGTAAGGGACTGTCAGCTGTAAAGGCCTTAGGGCGACGATTATGAACCAACTTTATCCACTTCACCACAGACAGTAGGTCATCACTGAAGGCTTCAGCAAACTTGTAATTATATGGGAAGGTAATCTTCCATGTGCCCACTGTCAGCCTCCTATTTGGATATCATGATTATATTAGAAATCCAATCTTTTATTGATGGCAATGAAGAACATATAATCATCTATGATCTTTGGAATGTATTAGGAATGGGAATGTTTTTACTACTCATTGTGTAATGGAACCTTTACCAGGAAAGGATCCCTAACTTTTCTCTTAACCCATTCATACCGGGTGACATCCTATCACATCAAGGTAATATTTTGCTCCCTCTAGATGACGTCCTGGCAAGTCATGATCTCTCCCTCAAAATGTTACGTTGTTATATATGTACATAACCATAGGAGTAACATTTGTATACACATATCTTTATAAATTTGTGAAAATAATGTAAACAAAGACAAAAACCTGGTGAAAAGAGCTTGGCATTACACTGGGAGAGACCTAGCGCTTAGTCACTGCTCACACTGTTATCTAACTAGTGGGTGCAGCACTACACACATATATGCCCCAGTGTGAATAGGGTAAATATAGCAGATAGATACCAAAACCTGAGAGAATCTACTTCTGAGCTACTTCTAAAAGGTTATGACATACCATGCTTTATTCTGCTTCTGAACAAGCTCTTGCATTGACTCTCTCTCCTCACGCACTTCTCGAGATTGAAGAGCGCGAGACAACTTCCCACCTGATAGTGTCATTACATTGTGGTCATCGAACTGAATCTGAAATGAATATATAAAACATGACATAATATAGGAAGAAATATAATTCATGATTATCTTTCCTTATTTCAGACATTCTGTTTCATTCACAAAAGAAAGAGTGAGAGTGTGAGTGAGGGTGAGAGGGGGAAGGAAGAGGGAGAGAAAGAGGCAGGGAGGGAAAGGGAGAGGGGAAAGAGGGGGAGAAAGTGGAGAGATAGAGAGGAGAGAGGGAGGGAAGGGAGAGGGGAGAGATGGGAAAGAGGGGAAGTGAGAGGAGTGTGGAGAATAAGAACAGAAGAGGGAAAGAAAGAAAGAGGATGAATTGAAGAGAGAAGGTGGAGGTGGAGTTGAGGAGGAGGAGGAGGGAGGAAGGAAGAAGGAGGAAAGGAAGGAAGGGAGAGAGAGGGGAGGATGGAAGGAGGAGAGAGGATGGAAGGAGAGGGAGAGAGGAGGAAGGGAAGGAGAGGGAGGAGGGGGAGGAAATGAGGAAGGAAGGAGAAGGGAGGATAGGAACAAGGAAGGGAGGAGAAGGGAAGGAAAGGGAAGGAGAGGGAGGAGAGAGGAAATGAGAAGGAGGAGGGAGGATGGGAAGGAGGGAGGAGAGAGGGAGGAAGAGCAAGGAGAGGGGAAGGAGAAAGGAGGAAGGAAAGAAGAAGGGGAAGGAAGAGAAACGAAGAAAGAAAGAAAGAAAGAAGGAAGAAAGAAAGGAAAGAAAGAAAGAGAAAAGGAAAAGAAGAGAAAGAAGAAAGGAAAGAAAGGAAAGAAAGAAAGAAAGGAAAAGAAGGAGGGGAGAGAGAGAGGGGAGAGAGGGGGAGAGAGAGGGGGAGAGAGAGAGGGGGAGAGAGAGGGGAGAGAGAGAGGGGAGAGAGAGATGGGAGAGAGAGAAGGGAGATAAAAAGAGGGAGAGAGATATAGGTAGGGAGGGAGGGAGAAAGACAAACCTGCAGTTCATCTGTCTGGCATGATATCCTTCCATTGGCCATCAAATAGGTTAAGTCACCTAAAATGAGAGATAATGGGAAATGTACCATGGCACTAGTCCTTATAAAGAAAGATGAAAAGTAAAGAAAACATTAATCCCATGCAATATTCCACATAACTTATCTTTATAGCACATCACTCATTTTAAGCATTCCATATAATCAACTTCTAGAGGACTGAACTCTTTGAATACCCACTCAGTATGAAGTACATCTGATGTCGCTGTGAGAGTTCAGCACCTATTTTTATGTCACCTTTAGCTACTAACTGTAACTGTAAGGACGAATTTTCAGGATCCTCTCCTGGGGCTGCATCTCCTGCTTTGTCTCCAGAGGCTGTCATAAATACAGGAAAATATTAGTAAAAGCTAAAATAATTTTCTTTCTTCTATATATCACATCCTAGTATAAAACAGTAATTCACATCTCTCATCAAAACATTTCCCCTTTATCAAACATACTGCAGTTGAACACCCACCTATAGAAGTCAAAACTCAACCACTTACCTGAGGGAGGTTTGACATCTCTGATAAATGCAGCCACTTCCTGACCCAGCGTGAGAAGGGTCATATGTGTAGTGGTGGACCAGGTCAAGTGGAGTTGTTCACTGACATTCAAAAGCAGTTCTCCATTCACATGCTCAACAATAACCTCACTTACTTGACCACATTCACCCTGGAAGAGCATAAACACTAAGCACGGCATTTTGGAAACCATAGGATAAAGCTGTGGTAAAATCATTAGTTTATATTCCTTTAGAATGCTAAGGTAATTTAAACAATCCAAGCTCATGCAGGATTGCATAGGGACACATGATATATGCATTATATCAACACATAGGGAAGTAAAAAATAACCCATCAAAATAACAAGAACAATAATTCATAAGATCAGAGGTTAGGAATATCATGAAAGGGCACATGCTGATATCAATTTCTTTAAGTAATCCTTTATTATTTATATATATATATATATATATATATATATATATATATATATATATATATATATATATATATATATATATATATATATATATATATACATATATATATATATATATATATATATATATATATATATATATATATATATATATATATATACATATATATATATATATATATATATATATATATATATATATATATATATATATATATATATATATATATGTATATATATATATATATATATATATATATATATATATATATATATATATATATACATAATATGTATCTTAAATACTATTGGTATATAGTTTCAAAAAACTATTAACCCCTTCACTCTGAGCAGTAGAAAACGCACCTCACACTGAATATGGGTTGCCGGTGTGTGCCAAATCTTAAACGTTGCTATTGAATATAACAATTTTTAAGCCGAAACCTCAACAAGTTATAAGCCAAAACCGCAACATAATTATCATGTTCTATATATCATATATATACATATTGAACCTCTTTCCCCTGTGCATGTGACAGGCGCATAAGACGCATAAGCCTAACACCTTGGGCTACTCGC
The DNA here is from genome assembly GCA_017312705.2 of Penaeus japonicus. Classification (NCBI taxonomy): domain Eukaryota; kingdom Metazoa; phylum Arthropoda; class Malacostraca; order Decapoda; family Penaeidae; genus Penaeus; species Penaeus japonicus. The sequence goes on along the minus strand of BOPN01007917.1, from coordinate 20,753 downwards.
CTACCCTGGCTGCAGCCAAGAGCTACATGCCGTGTTGGCCAGGAGGAAAGCCATGACAAAATATCTTGTCCCCAGTGGCTGGTCCTGCCACCACTTGACGTGATATCTTGTCATCCGGCGGTAACGGGTTAAAAGGACATCAAACTATAGAACCTTCTTCACTAAGAGATAAGACCTGATGTTCTGTAGATTTGAAAATGAAAAGAGGCATATGATGGATAAAAAAAAAACTCTTTTTCTGCCCTAAAATTTTGCCACAAAGATCAAATTATTTCATGCACCAGACCATACGTGACTGGATATAGGGGACTAGATAAAAAATAATTTTACTTATGAAAGGCATCTGCAAGTTTTAATTTCTAACACTGGCAAACCAGAGTATAGCCTTAAAGACCAGATTTATGGGAAGTAAACACAAAACACAAAAACAATACAAAGGTATGATAGACAGTATTACTGTTTTGTTACCTTAATCTCTGAAGATTTTATGCACAAATACTGGGTGCCTGTGGGAACAAATCGCACCATCTTTGTCCCAGTTATAGTTGTTCTTGAGTTCTTTGCAGACTTAGCACTCTCCAGGCTGTCTACCCGAGCCATTAATGACACTGAAAATAAAATGGCATTTCCTTTACTGTGACATTAATTTCCCTGATTTTTACCTACAATATAAGCATAAAAACAATTCTTGGCCAATATCATTCTAATATATATTTCATTTATGCTATCTATAAGTTATAGACCTCAAACACTGTGTCGTCCGGCATCAAATTCATACCTTTTTGTTCTGTAACAGCAAATACATTGATGTTTGTACACTTCACACTCATACTGCTGAAGGTTTCTACAGAAGATTCTGATCCACTATCTTGTACTTTCCTGGGTTTCATGTTCTTTGTGTATTCCTTCAGTTCCCTTGAATATCTGTGAGATGAATATGGAATATGAAATAACTGCCCTCCTCTCTTTTTCATTGCATCTACATATACATTATGTTCAATACCCATCAGACAGATATATAGAGAAATTAAAAAGATAATTACATTTAAAAGATATTTAGCTGATTACATTTTAAAATAATCTCAAAGTTAGCAGTACATGTAAATCAACACTTGGATAGTTCTAAAATTCTATTCTATGCTATTTATGAAATGCATACTGAAATTCTGATCCCAACAAATATATATCTCAAACACATTGATCAAGACCAGCAATTCAAAAGATCTATTATACCTGAGAATTGCAGTTATTAGCAAGGCCAGTTCGGGACTCCATTCTAGCTGTATGTTATCCAGAAGAGCTTCAGCCTGAAGAGGAGGCAGGGACATGTTGCTTTTAGCTGACTGAGGAGCCACAGATGACAGCTGCACTAGACAAAGGCCAATACACATAGGTGTCCCCCACAGATGGATTCTCCTTGAAGTTGCTGCTGCACTTGATGCTGCCATCTGAGAGCCGCTGTGTTGCCCTGACCTGAGAATGGCCACCATGGACTCTAATAAGAGTTCACCTTCGACTTCTGTGGTCCACTGTGACACAAAGACACTGTGGCGTGCGTGTTGAAGCATCACTTGGCTGTAGGGAGAGCCAGGGACACATCCTCCACACGTGACATCCCACAGCTCTACAATAAGGCCTACACAGTATCTATGGAAAACACCATTCCATGGCTTCACTTTTTCCTTATTGATCTGATCTGGAATCTGGACAAACACATAAATCACTACTAAGTAACAATATCAGCATTTATGTTAAAACATCTACAATATCAATAACAATACCAAAAATAATAAAATGTATTATGACAACAAATATAATAGCATTTACAATAAATATCAAATTAACAATATCAACTTACATAACTTGGCATTGCAGGTTGTGACTTCCTCCTGGTTAAGTAACCTGTCCAAAAACATAAATCTCTGTGGTCGTAAAAGACGTGAAGTGACCGAAACTCGCTCTTCATGTTTACTCTGTCACCAACAAACTGTTGAATGGGAAAACATGATAAAAAATCATATTGTGTTCTTTATACTAAAAGTCAGTAAAGGCACTATCTTTAATTTCAATTTCATCTTTATTTAGTAACCTATAAAGAAAATTTACCAAATGAGGGAACTCTTGAATAGCCTATTCACAGAAGATTCTATTTATCATTTCTCACCTGAGTTTGGAGATTGAACCTATTTAGGAAGATAGAAGAATCGTGTGTGCAATGCAGTTTGATGCTATCAACTTGCAGTTCTGTACTGAAGTCAGGCAGTAATGCTGGGAAGTTTTCTGGGGGAAAAAGGGGGAAGAATTTAACAATCAAATACATACAGTTTTATGACTCCAAAATGATCTAAACATTTCAGTTTACAGAGTCTAATTTCATATCATATAACTCATATCAGTCCAGCATTTAAAAGAAACATTATCCAGGATTTCTAACAAAGACAGTTTTATCCCATCAGCTTACCAAGAGCTCCTTCCCGGGTCAGGTGAGTCTGAAGGTCAATGCCCGCAAGTGTGCCCTGTAGAGCCATCTGCCCCACATTGTTGACAAACTTTGTACCAATGTCTTCCACCTTGAGTTGGAATTTCTGTTGGAAAAAATATTATAGTATATCCAAACTTATCCTCAAAAGTTTTCCCTTTCAAACCAGAGCTCCCATGACAACAAGTAAACCAAGAGGTAGAATAAGAGTCTAGAATATACTTACCAGAGGGACAAACAACCAATACTTTTTCAGCTGGACATCAAGAGGCGTAGAACTTGTTGTGGACCCATATGTCGGCCTTGCAACAGGTGTTGCAGCTAAGGCCTTATTTTCAAGGAATGTAAGCAAGCGCTCTCTTATAGTGACTTGTGGTTCATTCAGCTGTATGGAAATGTTCTGAAACAGAACCAATATCTTTAAAAATCAACGCAATTATTACTAAAACATAAAAGATAGATAAGTGCAAAATGATAGAAAGAGATGGAGAATAAATAAAATGATAAAACAAGACAAGAAAAAATATTCAAACTAAAATTAAGCTAACAACTAAGAACATAGAAAGAACAACTGAGACATAAAGATAAAAATAACTTCTTTCCCTGTATATCACATGAAAGGTAGTAATAACAAATAAAAACAGAGAGAGTAAACTTCCTTTCACACAGTTAGCAACTTCTTCGTACCTCCATGGCCGCAACAGTCTCAGCATTGGCTTCAATCGAGAGCTTGAGTGAGATGGCACACTCCATTAAAGAAGGGTCCTGCCCAGCTCCTAAAATGTTGCCCCCAGCCACACTTGCCATCTGCTTCTTTTCATCAGCCACATGCTGCAGGACCTTCAAGTGGGCTCCACTTACACTGACCTTCAGCTACAATGAAGAGATGAGCAATTTTATTAGAAGGGAGTCTCCACTTTTTTTTATTTTTTTTATTTACATTAGATACAGATGGTTCTAGCCCTCTTTGCCTCTTACCTAGAAAGTAAAGATAGCATGCAGATGTCAAAAGAAAAACATATTCCCATCATTGCTTATGTCCACAGAATAAAACTACATAGACTAACACATAACAAGACAGAGTAGTCTTCAATAGCTTCTTTTTATGTGCAGGGTATCTTACTTCATGCTATACATCGATCTAAGGTCCAGCTAAAAATATAAAGTATCTTTCCATTCACTTCTTCAGTGTCCTTTTAGACTCGGTTTCAAAAATAAAAATTAACAAATAGAATAATTGCACAGTAATGATAAGACAATCAGATAATATGATCATCAAAAAAGGAAAATCACCACACTTATTTGGCATAAAGTGAGTATCATCATAATAATGAAAAGGCAACAACATTCAATGCGAGAACAAGACACAAGCAATAAGAAGCCTCTCCCACATCCCAGGGTGTGTAAGGAGCACAAGAGGCAGTCAGAGAGCCTAGGCTCCTGCCAATGATCTATCCAAAAATGCATGTGTCTTACATAAATGTACGATGGCGGGGTGTCCTTTGACAGGCGGAGAGTAGCATGGAAGAAAAGATTGGACAGTAAGACAAGCACCAGTTAGTGTCAGTGAGAAAGATTTTAAAATATGCCTATGTCTGAAAGTTCATTAATATGAACAAAAAGAAAAAAAGAGAAGAGCATAAAATAAGGTCAATTGTCTTAGTGAAATACTTACATTAGTCTTCTCCAAAACAGAGTAACTAAGTTCATAAGACTATAGCAAAGAAGAGATTTGATGCAGAATATATCATGAAAAAAGTGGAACACAGAACTGTACTTTTCTTAACTTGGAAACCTTTATGTATGTATGTATGTATGTATGTATGTATGTATGTATGTATGTATGTATGTATGTGTGTGTGTATGTATGTGTGCATATATATATATATATATATATATATATATATATATATATATATATATATATATATATATATATATATATATATATATATATATATATATATATATATATATACATATATATACATATATATACATTTATATATATATATATATATATATATATATATATATATATATATATATATATATATATATATATATATATATAAGGATATATATATATATATATATATATATATAAATATATATATAAATATATATATATGTATATATATATATATATATATATATATATATATATATATATATATATATATATCTATATATATATATATATATATATATACATATATAGATATAGATATAGATATAGATATATGATTATGGTAATGATAATGATAATGATAATGATTATGGTAATGATAATGATTATGATGATGATAAAGATCATGATGATGGTGATGATAGTGAAGATGTATACATATATATATATATATATATATATATATATATATATATATATATATATATATATATATATATATATATATACACAAAAGAATTAGAGAGAGAGAGAGAGAGAGAGAGAGAGAGAGAGAGAGAGAGAGAGAGAGAGAGAGAGAGAGAGAAAGAGAAAGAGAGAATGAGAGAGAGAGAGAGAAAGAGAGAGAGAGAAAGAGAGAGAGAGAAAGAGAGAGAGAGAAAGAGAGAGAGAGAGAAAGAGAGAGAGAGAAAGAGAGAGAGAAAGAGAGAGAGAAAAAGAGAGAGAGAAAGAGAGAGAGAAAACCTAAACATGTACGCACACATGCATGTACGCACACAATCACAATTTCACAAAATTGCATACTCACAAAATCACACACACACACAAACACACACACACACACATACATATATACATATCACTGATAGAGATATAGATTCACATATGGATATGAAAAGGAAATACAGAAATACAGTAATGTAAGAGCTAAGTTAAAGAGAAGACAGTTTTGTTAAACATGCTGAGAAGACTAAGCAGAAGCAGACTGCATCTCCAGTATTTTCTTGTTCTCTTTGGTAAATAAAAGCAATTACGAGAATAGCAACAAAATAACATTTGGATAAAGAAACAGTTTATGAACCTCACAAAATTTCCTTCCACTTTCTTATACCCCAGTTCTCCCTGAGGATCCTTCTATTTCTTTGTCAACATGAACCCACATGAAAACAAAATGGAGAAAAGAAAACGTGTCAGAGCTGTACTAACTGCTATATTGGACTGGTTCAGCGTTGCTCCCTCGATGGTGATCTTCTCGGCAGCACCATGGAGAAGGCATTCTGGCCACTTGTCACGAAGATAGACAACACTTACGCTCATGATGTGGACACCAAAAAACTGTGAAGGAAAAGGGATTACATGTATTATCAATATTACACACACCCATACATAAACATATACATACAAACACATATATACATGCCCATGCACGTATGCACACAAGCATCTACATATGCACTCAATCACCCTAATTATGCAATATTATGAAAGTCTCACCTGTGCAAGAGTGACCACTGAAGGGGGTATTCTGAGCTGAATTGCCTTTGCCTCAACCTCTGGGGTTGTACTGGCTGCGGCAAACATGGCCTCCACACTGCCATTATTGCCTCCGTCGTTTTGTGCTCCTCGCCCCCGCTTCTCACACACCTACCACAAGTGAGAGAGGATGTGATAATTCTTCTTCTATAAAAGCTGACCAATGAAATATTTCATACGAGATTTCTAAATCCTTGTGCGTTCAACCATCCTTTATCCAATGACATGTCACATAAGAAAGACACTATTATTACCTCTTTCTCGATGCGTACATCATGAACCTTCAAAGCAAATATTTTCCGTTCTTCCTGGTTAAAAAGGCTACTTGTAGCACCAACACGGTCGACTTTCTGCAAAATAAGAAAACTGTTATCTGATACAAAGTAAAATTTAATTCACCATGCGGTACATGATAGTGTCAAACAAATAATAATTAAATTTTTTACACTAAAGCTATTTTAAATGTTCCATAGTATTTAACAATTATATGTACTTCAAAATAAAATTATTTATATGATCTCTTCAGTGTGAGTAGAATAAAGTTCCAAATACTACTGTCTAAGAAATATGTCTATATCTGGATTGCGAGAATAAAAACTGAAAACTCACTATGCTTAGGCCTGATTTCTTGATCAGAACATCCTCGAAACTAAGCCGCCAGAGGTTTATTCGACCAATCTTGATTTCTGTTTGATACTTGGCCACGATAAGCCATGACAATAGTCTTGGGAAGCCTCTGTTGGGAAAGAAATTTAAATAAAGTTTAGTAACAAAATAAAATAAATATAATATTTGGTGATGGTATATGATCAGTTTATTTTCATACATAGTTTTTTGTGTATGTGAATGAATGTCAGAGCATTCAACGTGTAATCCACAGATGTGATAATAAGTTTATGAGGTCTGATTGAAAAGCATCTGACCATAAACTATAAAATCAAAGTAAAAAAAAAAGGCCACAACTCATCTGAAAGTTAGTGAACTCTAACAAGTATTGAACCTGACCTGTGTCTTATCATAATATTTTTTGAAACCTAATATAAATTCAATCTAACAATTCTTTCTGCCTAAAAAACATTTTTCTCTGTGACAAGAGTTTAAAATAAGCTATAGTAAGACATGTAAACATTTACCCCCTCAAGAAACTTTTATTCTATATCATTATAAGTTGCCTCATTGTTTTAATTCAAGTATGTTCTGGGTGGGGATGTCATAATGAAGACAGCAGTTTGATGTTTCCCACAACTCTGGTCTTTTGCAATGCACCCCCAAGGATGACAAGAAATACCAGATAATACTCTCTCTTGTTTGTTTGATTCTCTGGAGCATTCTCATGGATCAGGGGAAATGCAACAGGGCAGTTCATGATGTTTCCAGGAGTGAAGAGACTGTTTGACTACATGTGTGAAAGAGATAAAATTTTCTTAAATTAACCCTCTCGTGACGGGTGGTACACTACTGTACCGCGCATATTAGGCCCGTTCGCTGGGGACGCGATACGGCGTCGTTTATTCATTTGATTTAGGCCTATGCGTTCGAGAGCCCCGGCATTGTGACATGCAAGGCTGGAATGCCCCCGGCATGAATGGGTTAAATTATAATTTTTAATGAATCATAACCAAAGGTTGATCAGACTCAATACAGCATAGATCCTAAGAAAAAAAAGCATCTTCCACTAGTCATAGAAGAAATATATAGACTTAAATCCAATATCAATATATAGAGGTAATCAATTTTTGATAAACAATACATTCACACATAAATGTAAACAGAAGACAAACACAGGAGGTCACGTATATACATGTTTTCTCACTACCTTATTTCAAAGTCAACTGAGTGGAGATACCAGTCTACTTTTCTTAACCTGAACAGCACTTTCAGTTATATCTCTAATACCATCAATGTTACTAGTCTCATTTCTTTATATATATATGTTCCTACATTTATCTTAGTGTTAACACTTTCCCACATTCTGAATACAGTGAAAATAGTTCGTTGTCAGATTTTTCTTTGATTTCTTTGCTTTCACCTCCTCCTCTATTGCCATTTTAACTGGGGTGTCAGTAAAAATTTGTGACTTTCCCTTTTTCCTTTTACTGGATCCAATTTTGAGACAACTTGCCCCACACCAAACTCTGAAGAAATAGGCCCAATTTCTCTAACAAGAGTCGAGGATTATCAAGGGAACTCAACTCCAATACAATAATAATACAAATGGATAAGAAAAACAATTAAATGATTTTCACAAAGAATAGTATGGAAATGTGCCTACCTTTTTCCAAAGGATCAACTTCGTGTTCAGGGTCAGCAAGAACAGTCAGAAGCAAAACACAGGAAACTTAACCACGAGTTGAAAGTGAAGAGTTTATTTCAGGAACGTGTCTAGGCTTCCCACCTTAAGGGTGGTAGCCACAGTGGATGCAAATGAGGCAGTTCTCTAAAAACGAGACTGTGACAACTTACCCCTGTGACAACCCGCCCCACTCTCCCCTATATAACTGAGCATAATGCCAGAAACTTGGCCACAATAAGCAAAGGAAACATATTCATATATTACAGAATATATAAATATGAAACGAGTTAGTCTCATAATCAGCTGATTCAGTGCTAGCCTTACTAAAGCTATAATTTGAAATTCCTCTTTACTGTGTAAGGGAATACCTATATTAAAAAAAAATTTACTATCTAGCATTTATAAACAGTGATACAATAAATAAAATTAGTGAATAAAACAAGCCCAGTCAGGTAGTGACACTGAAATTCTAATATTCTATTAACTAATGGTAATGATGACACAATATATGTCTAAAATTTCTGAAAAATATTTGCAAATATATGATCAACTTAGAATGCAAAGATAAATAACATGAAATATGTCATTCCATAGATCCATACACAATTAGAAAAAAAATCACCTGAAATTAATCTAAAATACAATATCACATTCTACATAGAAAACCACCCTTAAAAGTAAATACACCTTCAAAATAAACAAAATAACAGAGAAAGAGACAAGAGAAAGAAGAAAAACATTTTGCAATCACAATCACCTGAAACACAACCAACATAAACACGTAAAAAAAAAGATACAAAAGAGCTAACTCGTCTCACCTTGTAATGAGGTAATACACCAAGATAATGATGAAGACCAGTGTTGAATACATGGCTGCTTACATTTTGCACTCTCGGCCTCACACCTGTCACTCTCGTCTTATCAGAACACACCTGTTTGTTGTGGTTTCCGAATCGAGCGGAGACCTAGCGAAAATCTGCTCAGTGGGGAAAGAAAGTGCTAGAGGATAGCGGAAGATTATTCGGCACCGTTGGATCGTAGCAGAAAAAAAGTATGCAGTTGTGATGTGCGTGTATATGTATGTATGTATGTATGTATGTATGTATGTATGTATGTATGTATGTAAATATATATGTATGTATGTATGTATGTATGTATGTATGTATGTATGTATGTATGTATGTATGTATGTATGTATGTATGTATGTATGTATGTATGTATGTATGTATGTATGTATGTATGTATGTATGTATGTATGTATGTATGTATGTATGTATGTATGTATGTATGTATGTATGTATGTATGTATGTATGTATGTATGTATGTATGTATGTATGTATGTATGTATGTATGTATGTATGTATGTATGTATGTATGTATGTATGTATGTATGTATGTATGTATGTATGTATGTATGTATGTATGTATGTATGTATGTATGTATGTATGTATGTATGTATGTATGTATGTATGTATGTATGTATGTATGTATGTATGTATGTATGTATGTATGTATGTATGTATGTATGTATGTATGTATGTATGTATGTATGTATGTATGTATGTATGTATGTATGTATGTATGTATGTATGTATGTATGTATGTATGTATGTATGTATGTATGTATGTATGTATGTATGTATGTATGTATGTATGTATGTATGTATGTATGTATGTATGTATGTATGTATGTATGTATGTATGTATGTATGTATGTATGTATGTATGTATGTATGTATGTATGTATGTATGTATGTATGTATGTATGTATGTATGTATGTATGTATGTATGTATGTATGTATGTATGTATGTATGTATGTATGTATGTATGTATGTATGTATGTATGTATGTATGTATGTATGTATGTATGTATGTATGTATGTATGTATGTATGTATGTATGTATGTATGTATGTATGTATGTATGTATGTATGTATGTATGTATGTATGTATGTATGTATGTATGTATGTATGTATGTATGTATGTATGTATGTATGTATGTATGTATGTATGTATGTATGTATGTATGTATGTATGTATGTATGTATGTATGTATGTATGTATGTATGTATGTATGTATGTATGTATGTATGTATGTATGTATGTATGTATGTATGTATGTATGTATGTATGTATGTATGTATGTATGTATGTATGTATGTATGTATGTATGTATGTATGTATGTATGTATGTATGTATGTATGTATGTATGTATGTATGTATATATATATATATATATACATATACATATTATATATATATATATATATATATATACATAGATATAAATATACATACATACATACATATATGTATATATATGTATGTATATATATACATAGACATACATATATACATATACATATATATGTGTGTGTGTGTGGCTAATGGATACCAAGCGACCAAGCGAAAAGGCAACTGGCGATTCCCAGATACGTTCACCACGGCAGGGAAAAAAACTCCTTTTCTCTGAAAACAAACAACATGCAAAACAAATAATCTCTCTCAAATATTTATTTTTTAAGAAATGCATCCTGCAATAAATCAGTATTACTTTTTGTTCAATCAAGGTAGTTTCAACAAACGTAAAAAACACAGATAAAATTGTTTCGAAATATTCTACGTACATCATATACTCATAGATTCTAAAGCCACCTTGTCCATAGAGAGCCACTTGCTAAAAACGCTTTCAAATGTCACCCGAAATCGATTTTTGTATGTAATTGTTCAGCTTTAGGATAAAGGCGAGCAAAAGGCCTCCCCGGCGGGGAATCGAACCCCGGTCTCCCGCGTGACAGGCGGGGATACTAACCACTATACTACCGAGGAATTGGCAAAGGGAAGGGTTCACTAATTTCAGGTAAATGTACTTATTTGAGCTTATTTCATATTACTAACCCTCCTCTTTACTTCGATAACGAACTCATTATCACTATATAGACGGTACTTTGAGGTAATTTATCCTATTACTTTTTGGCGATGACAATAACGGTTCTTCAACGAGTTTCTCCATTTATCAATAATCAAATATGACAAATATATATCGGAAAGAATGCAAAATATTATAATATATCCTCATATGAGCACACGTGTGTTTAATCAAGGCACACAATTTCCACAGGTTTATCAAAATTTGCATATCTCTTAGTCGCTATTTGCTTTCACATCAGACGTTTAACTTAATAGCTGTACTATATCGTTTCATGTTCCCAGTTCTATGCATATTGGCTTCTAATGGGCACCTCGCAAATTGTCTGCTACTATTATTAAACTCATTATGCAAGTGTATTATAGCTAATGTCAGTTTAATTCTATTTGCCTTTCCTCTATCTATGGTTGTCCATTGTGTATCGGGGTTTCTCTACCAGACTGACTGAACATAAACCGACACTTTTTACCCTTCTTCGTCTATTTCATTTGCATCTGTGCTAATCTTTCCTCTTGATTTCCTCTAACAGTATCGGTATATTTCCAGCATTGCGATGGCCACTTTTCAGAGCTTCCGTATCTTTGGCACAAATAAGTCTAGGGTCGAAGTAGTTTATCCTAACTTTCTAGAAATAACACTCTACACAAGATACATTATTTTTTTCCTTTCTTTTAGCTATTGAATCAACGGGGTAGTGTTACCGTCCATCACCTCACACGCATAATTTTCAATACTGAAATAGATTATTCGGTCCATACCTTTGATCCTAGAACTTTCTTAACTGGGTCACCAGCAAGGATGCACGGAATCATGCACAGACAATCGACTTTTACTTTATTTTTCACTGGTGGCCATAGTAGTACTATTGTTTGGTTCAACTTCCACCGCATTTTCGATTATTCAATTTCTATGGCCTTTATTAACATCATTCATCATGAATCCGCCTCTTAATTGGGCAGACCAGACCAAGTGGTCTACTGTATGTGATGTAGAGAGATTAGTTGGGTAAAGCGGGGTGTCAGTTATTTCTCATGACATGCATAAGTACGTTATTAGAGATAAGATTATAGTTTTCATGGCCAACGAGAACATTGCTACAACACTAAACAATGAATATTTAGGAAAATGGGGTGAGTTTCTATATTCTGGAATACTCTGAAGCTTAGAAGTAGAAGAAGATATTATCACCAATGACAATGGAAGCCAACTTCTGCTTCGAGATTCCAGTAAGATCAGCATGTAGCAAAATTATCAAAGCTGCTGTCATGGTTGCTGATATAACAAGTATAATACTTTGTGTTTGTATCTAGACCCTTTACTATTATATTCATATCAGAAAATTAACAAAAGGTATGGCATTAACACCACTTCTGGTACAAATAAGTGAGGTTTCGTTTACAGACAATAAATACCACTGAATAACGATACAAACAGTAGTCGTTCAGAGATATGGATTAAAGTTTTTGGTAATTATTTCATGTACATGCCAGTGATAACTAGATGATTAACTACATATATCACAAAAATTACGCATGAACCACCATCTTTATCAAATCCACTCTATCACGAACTTAACTTTCACTTATGGTACTTTGAGAAAATCAAACACATATGACAAAAAAAAAAAAAAAAAATAAAAAAAACATATTAGAGCATGGGTTCTCCATAGAATTTTCGGTCTCGAGGTGTGTAGAAGAAATGAAGATGCGTTGAACACACGTAATTAGTGTAGTAAGTGTCAATTTCCATTTACTCCTAAGAGCATTCTTAATATGTAAGTGCTTTGAACGGGTGATCCAGTCCCGATGGAATAGTGATTCGAGGTCAAATTTATTTGATCAAGACTGCGGCACCTTTTAGGGAACCACAAATGATTTGTACGGGACTTTTGTCCATTTTACTCCCATGATGTTACGTTGATCATCCCCCAAATTATTTAGCATCAAAGTCACCTCCGCATGGCGAGTTTTGATTGTGAAATTTAGGGAAGGACAGAGTATTAGAATAATATCGCGCATCTACGTTATCCTGCGAGGACCTGGACCCAGACAGTGTGCAAATTCTGTATTTCGTATCTGTTATTTTTCGTGTGTTTATGTGTTTTATGTTTTTATGTGATGCTATCTTTCTAGAAATGATAAAACTCGTCATGGCTTATTTATTTTTAACTGCAGGTGATGCCTTCATCTCGATATCATCTGCTAAATATTTCTGCGCGTATCCGGCATCAACATTTACAAATGTAGTGTCGTAGAATAATGATCCTTGGCTAAATGGAACCATCAGATTCTGCGACAGGAATTCGATTACGCTTTTATCGATATGATTATCGTCTCGTATTTCGAAATGTTATTCCGTCTGACCTTCACAGCGTTTTGCGCGCGGAACTGCTGTGAAATTCATTCACTTTTTTACATAACCTAAGTACATATAGGTTTCTATATCTTCAAAACCCTTTTATCTTTGCAGTTTCTAAAGACTTGCGTTTTGAAGGAGTTTCTTACCTAACCTAAGGGTATGCGAATATGTGCAATGTTGATCCGTTGTATCCGTTTCACCAACATCCATGGATACGACAATCATCCAAGGGAAATGATTATCCTCACACTTTTAGATTTCTCTTACCTCGTTATCTCTATCATCGTCACTTTCATTATCATTTCTCTTAATATCAGTTTTTAGTCATCTTATTTTTCTTACATCAGTGCAATCGGGATGAAATAATTCTCATTGCTGGGTAACCATGGACATTTATTTTAAAATGCTCTTTTATTTTTTATTTTTTTTATATATATTCTTTATTATTATTATTATTTTTTTTTTTTGTCGTGCAAAATCCCGTCTGGCAATTTAGTAACCTCAGCCTTAACTTGAGTACAAATCAAGCCGGCTCAAGCAAACTCAAGCGTCAAGAGGCGGAGAACCTAATATCTCCAGACTCACGGCACCGTTATATAGACAAACAATTGCACACATTTCACGCCCGGAGGCATCGAGCGCATGTGAGTATTCAGCATATCCTGTGTGTTACTGTTTCATCATAGATAAATCATAACAATATTTTTGTTTTCTGAATTGAAACAAGCGAATCGCCTGATTGTAATAAGGATGGAAAGAAGGTTATGTTAATGAATACAAATACATAGCAAAACGTAATATAAAATTATAATTCATTATATTGGTATGTAGAGGTAGCTTCCAACAATGTTTTTGTCGCTGCAATATCGATTTAGCAACGGTGAAAATAAATGCTGTATTGTCTGACATCTTCAAATAAAAGAATGTTTTGTATCATTAAAACAACAATGCACGCAGTATTAATTGGAAAGCTACATTCTATTCATTTCTATATCAACTGAATAACAGGAGCAGGGGGACAATATAGTCCTTTTGATATATTTCTTATAAAGCTTCTCTGAATGTTTATGTGAGAAATGCTCACTGTATATATAATATACATTACAAATACTGGAAATAAACTATATATACATATACATGCATACATACATACATACATACATACATACATATATATATATATATATATATGTGTGTGTGTGTGTGTGTGTGTGTGTGTGTGTGTGTGTGAGTGTGTGTGTGTGTGTGTGTGTTTGTGTGTGTGTGTGTGTGTGTGTTATATATATATATATATATATATATATATATATATATATATATATATATATATATATATGTATATGTATATATATATATATACATATATATATATATATATATATATATAAATGTGTGTGTGTGCGTGTGTATATATGTATATATATATATATATATATATATATATATATGTGTGTGTGTGTGTGTGTGTGTGTGTGTGTGTGTGTGTGTGTGTGTGTGTGTAGAGAGAGAGAGAGAGAGAGAGAGAGAGAGAGAGAGAGAGAGAGAGAGAGAGAGAGAGAGAGATGTGTGTGTGTATGTGTGTGTGTGTGTGTGGGTGTGTGTGTGTGTGTGTGTATTACGAAGCATACTGTACACTCCAACAAACAGTAACTAAACAAATATATTAGTGTCAAGTAAGGAATTGACCACATACCATATCCACAGCTACACACGAATATACGCTCATAACTTATAAATACGTATACAAAATCGAAAAAAAACAACAGAATCAATAAAAATGCAAATACATGCGGAAACACAAGCCAGTATGAACCCGAATATGATCGTATAGTGAATTATATTGCCCATAATGTCATTGAGATATTTTATTCATCACTGGTAATTAGTAAAAATTATAATACAGAAATATGTAAAGACAATATCAACACGGTATATGTTACCATAGGAACGTAGAATGCTATGCTTAACATTCCTATTCATCACGTGAAGGAGTAGCATTATTAATAGTCTATTACCTTATATTCATTAACATAACTAGTTATTTCTTTGCACTGACATATGGTGTCTCTGTCGTTGGCAGGTAATAATTTATTTTTGAATATTGATGCACTTGTTCTAATTCTTGATTCTAGATCTGCTGATTCTTAGATAACGTATTTCTTCGTTTATGTAATGATACCCTACCCCTTCTCCCTACCGATGCCCTCCCCTTCATCTACCACTCCTCTATATTTCCCTGCCGATC
>BOPN01007916.1:0-5000 GCA_017312705.2 Penaeus japonicus | reverse complement strand
CTCTTAGTATTTCCCTATTTTCTTCATCTCCTCTTCCGGTTTCTTCTCTTCATTTTTCTCATTGCCTTGCTCTTTCTACCCCCTATTTTTCGTTGCATTTTTCTGTTATTTAACTGTTTGTTGTTTTCCCTTTTTTTTCTTCTTCTATTTTTTTTTTCTAGCTCTTGTCCCCTACTTCCTCTCCCTCTTTTGCTTCCGGTAAACAGCTGTTAGCGTTTGTTTGCTTTTCTTTCGTGCGTTAATGCGGCTCGCTCCCCCTCCCTTTCTCTCTCTCTCTCTCTCTCTCTCTCTCTCTCTCTCTCTCTCTCTCTCNCTCTCCCTCTCCCTCTCCCTCTCCCTCTCCCTCTCCCTCTCCCTCTCCCTCTCCCTCTCCCTCTCCCTCTCCCTCTCCCTCTCCCTCTCCCTCTCCCTCTCCCTCTCCCTCTCCCTCTCCCTCTCCCTCTCCCTCTCCCTCTCCCTCTCCCTCTCCCTCTCCCTCTCCCTCTCCCTCTCCCTCTCCCTCTCCCTCTCCCTCTCCCTCTCCCTCTCCCTCTCCCTCTCCCTCTCCCTCTCCCTCTCCCTCTCCCTCTCCCTCTCCCTCTCCCTCTCCCTCTCCCTCTCCCTCTCCCTCTCCCTCTCCCTCTCCCTCTCCCTCTCCCTCTCCCTCTCCCTCTCCCTCTCCCTCTCCCTCTCCCTCTCCCTCTCCCTCTCCCTCTCCCTCTCCCTCTCCCTCTCCCTCTCCCTCTCCCTCTCCCTCTCCCTCTCCCTCTCCCTCTCCCTCTCCCTCTCCCTCTCCCTCTCCCTCTCCCTCTCCCTCTCCCTCTCCCTCTCCCTCTCCCTCTCCCTCTCCCTCTCCCTCTCCCTCTCCCTCTCCCTCTCCCTCTCCCTCTCCCTCTCCCTCTCCCTCTCCCTCTCCCTCTCCCTCTCCCTCTCCCTCTCCCTCTCCCTCTCCCTCTCCCTCTCCCTCTCCCTCTCCCTCTCCCTCTCCCTCTCCCACTCTCTATTTCTATTTTCTCTCTCTCACCTATGAGATATCTAGCTAATAGCTTTACCGCCTAAAACAATACTTATGGTAAAATCGTCCAAATATCTTTACTAGTAAGATGAACCGGATAACCGGCTTGATAAATATCAGATTACGTCCTATGGCATGTAAAGTTATACAACTAGGCATCCATGTTCCACTTAAAACACTACAAATGCTTGATTTCCGCTTAGTTGATGGACCTTCCAAAAGCATTCCAGAACCTGGCCACTCTAGGTATGAAGCACCTTCTGTAAAAGGTGGTTCAGGTCACTTGATCCAGCATCCCTGGTGGCATACGATCGTCCTGACAGAGTTCTTCAAATTACAGGGAACTAAGGAACGTGGAGAAACGTGGCCTTGTACAAGACTTGCTACGCCCTGTCGTTATTGGAGAGTATATGAAAGTCTAACCTCCCCTGATAGCACCTATCATATCTATTCATATCTGTTCACGCTTGTTCACCGAGTTTGTCAAGGTGAAGTTGTGGATATGAATAAGACATCCATAGTCATGGGACATATTTAAGGGTAGCTCATACTTGAAAGCCATAAAGGCCAGTAAGTTTCCTGATCCGTTACATGCATCTTGTAACTCATCTCAGTAGCTGGTGTTTCCTCTAATTCTAATGTTTCATGCACTAGAGTAAGGAAACTAATTCTATCAAATATCACTCTAACGTTTATGTTATATTATGTTTACAAATGCGTAAAATTATTGTTAAATGGACAAACCAACTTCGACGAAAAAATATCAACCTTTCTCTTTCTCTCTCTCTCTCTCTCTCTCTCTCTTTTACTCAGTCTCTGCATTTCCTGCCCCTCCTGTGCTACAATTTCTCCTCTTCCTCTTTCTCTTTCCATGTTCATAATGTTCTAATGTTCTTTGACCTTCCTTCTGTTATCTCATTGTTTCCATATCACTATTACATACAAACCCAAAGCAAAAAAATAATTATAAAATGAATATAAAAGGAACTCCACACATTTTATATTGGATTCTTAACACGGCACAATATTCATGTTGTCTTTCTTTTTCTCTTTAAAATATAGTGGTTAAAAATGCTAGAAAAAGGCTTTTGTAACATTATTTTCATCTTTGACGTTAGAAAACAAAAAATATTTTCATATTAGCCAATTAAGGAAGCCAACGGGAAACAGGTGAACAAGAGGTAAATGACCTGAAAGAGAGAGAGGGTGAGGTAAATAAGGAGAAAAACAGATGGAGAACGAGAGACACAAACAGACGCCGGGAATTAGAGGGACAGAAAGAAAGAGAGAGTTTGGGTGGGAAAGGGAAGAGAACAAGAGAGAAGAAAGTAGGGGGGGAAGAAAAAGAAAGCAAAAAGGAGAGAGACAGGCAACAGACAGAGTGAGGAGTGAATGAGTGAAAGTGAGTGAGTAATATAATGAGTGAGAGTGAGTGAGAGAGAGAGAGAGAAAGAGAGAGAGAGAGAGAGAGAGAGAGAGAGAGAGAGAGAGAGAGAGAGAGATAAAGGGGGGGGGGGGGTAACTGTACACATGCTTGAAGGGCTATACTAAAATGGTCACATTGAATAGATCACTTATCTGGTCTGACAAAAATGCCATTGATCAATTAAGATTTTAAAAATATTTCTTCATATCATTAAAATTTCAAATTATAAAGTCATTTTGATTTATCTTTTGTTATTAAAGGTTGCAGAAATTGGCGCTGACCAAGGTGGAGTATGAATATCCTTTCTTGAATCTGAAGTTACGGTGCAATCTGCTGTTGCATCATGGCCATCATTTCATTTATTTTCTGCATCAGCATTTGGATCAGATCACTATTTTTCAAATCATTTCGGTGGGTCTTACGTACCCTGTCGTTGTGTGCATAGAGCTGAAGATGCTGCCGTTTGAGCTGCAAGTGCAATTGATGTTGAGACTGGAGATGCTACTGTGACTAATCCTGGTATTCTGTGGTTGCAACTGAAGCTGGTGTTAGTTCTGAAGTTGTAACTGGAGCTTGCGTTGTAAATATTGACGCGGCTGGAACTGAAGGGACGAAATGTTGATGGGTATTTTGTGTTGCCATATTTGTATTTCCAAGACTTGGGAACTAGGCGAGGCGAGGAGGTGAAAACTACTCGCTTTTCCCCTACATTTTGTCTTTTCCGTCTTTTGGGAATAAAAGCGTGAGCAATTTTCTCGGCGCATAATGAGCTACCATGTACGTTAGTGCAATATCTGCAACGAAGCATGCAACGAAAACATGTCCGATGTCCATGTCCTGATTTTGAGCAATGTTGGTGGTGGGCGATTTGAAAACGGCGCATTTGAAGGATACCATACCTTCGACAATATTCATGAATTTGGATTTTGGTCAAGTTTGAATTCCAAGGTTCCTTTTGAGAGAGAGAGAGAGAGAGAGAGAGAGAGAGAGAGAGAGAGAGAGAGAGAGAGAGAAAAAAGAAAGAGAAGAGAAAGAAGAAGGGGACGGAGAAGGAGAAGAACGAAAGAAGAGAGAAAAAAGTAATCTTTTCAAAATAAAAGATTAAAAAAACAGTAATCACGGATTTTAAATCAACCATAGTTGAATACACATGCAAATACCAACACAAAACAAACGAACGGATAAACACCCAGCCAAAAGAAAATAAGAATAATAATAAAAAAAATAAAAAATACAAAATAAAGAAACGAACATATAAAACAAAAAGGCGAAACCAAGAATCAAAGAAGAAGTGAGAGAAACAGGAGAAGAAAGATCGTATTGCTTTCGTCGTCTAAAAATGGAGGAGCAAGACAAGAAAGCTCGATGGAAGGTTTGTTGCTAATTAAGAAATTCCTGGGTTCGATTCGTCTGTTTTCGCTCTCTTCATCTGCTGGTGGTTTTAGCTGCTTTTTTTTTTTTTTTTGCCTTTTCAACACTGCACTATCATTATTAGAAACATTAATATCATTACCATCATTATGAGTATTATTGTAATCATCTTTGATACCATAATTACCATACGTATATATATATAGAGAGAGATAGAGAGATAGATATAGATAGATAGATAGATAAATAGATATATAATATGTATATATACATTTATATATATATATATATATATATATATATATATATATATATATATATATAGAGAGAGAGAGAGAGAGAGAGAGAGAGAGAGAGAGAGAGAGAGAGAGAGAGAGAGAGAGAGACAGAGACAGAAAGTAATATATACATACATATATATATATATATATATATATATATATATATATATATACATATGTACATATGTACATATGTATATATATATATATATATATATATATATATATATGTATATGTGTGTGTGTGTGTGTGTGTGTGTGTGTGTGTGTGTGTGTGTGTGTGTGTGTGTGTGTGTGTGCATAGACAGCCAGATACACGATTATAAAAAGATCTTTGTAATGCAACGATATTTATGTCCTGAACAGAACGTGCCTCTCAAACTGGATGGAATTTCGCCGGTCTCGCCTTTCCTCTCCCCAGTCGCAACGCACGCCCGCAGACTACGGCCGTTCGGAAGAAAAGAATAGTCAAGACAGCGGATCACTCACGAGCAGTATCTCAGGGATAATCATCATTCAAACTTTCCTAGCGCTTGGAATAGATGAGAAAACTGCTACAGCAAGAGAAAGAGATTTTTTTTTTTTTCGAGTTGAATAAGGTATGAAAATACGCTGTGTGAATTGACGCGAAAATTTCAATTCTGGTGCACTGTTGCATATGTAGTTGTATGTTTGTGTTAGAATTGTGTAAAAATACTTTGGGTATTGCTTGGTACCCGTGCCTTTAAACTTTTGATATCATACAATTAAAAATAAACAAAATAAAAACTTATAGAATCAGCACGGAGAGCTTACTTAAAAGTCCTTTTGTTAAACTATTCAAGAAAATATACATAAAAACATATATATATGCTTAGATCTATCTATCCATCTATCTATATATCTATCTATCTATCTATCTATCTATCTATCTATCTATCTATCTATC
>BOPN01007915.1:40000-42500 GCA_017312705.2 Penaeus japonicus | reverse complement strand
TGCGGCGTGTGCTGTGTTTTCACCGACCATGGAGCCACCTGTGGATGGTGAATGGCGCGGCCGCAGGCTACCCAACTCATCGAGCTCTACTTTCTGCGAGCTTCGCAGCATTCGATGCAGTAATGATCATTGTTCAGCAAAGAGTTAATGGGATAATTGTTTGTGACTCTTGATCAGCTCTTCAAGCTCCTTTCTCTGCAAGACCGAGCTGTGGCCATGTTGTGCAAGAAATTCTGTGTCAACTCGCCACTGCCCATGACGCATCCCTTATCATATCTTTCGTGTGGACGCCTTCTCACATCGGACTTATTGGTAATGACAAGGTGGATCGTCTTGCCAAGGAGGCCTGTGCACTGGGCCTAGATGATGCAACTGCCTTGCCATCCCTACGGTGCTTTAGAATCAGCATATACTCAGCTGCTCATGCCATAACAACACATCGAAGGAACGCAGAAAGGACCAACAGTGTTTCCATACAGCATCATGACCACTTTCTTCAGAGTCCCTACAAGTACCGCCAACATGGGCTTATGGTGCGTAGGCATAATGTTGTAAGTGCTCGGCTCAGGTTGAGGCCTCAGCCAGTATAAGCTGATCTTAAACAGAGGACGTGCCGCGCTTCTCCTCCTGCAAGCTGTGCAACCGCCCCAACGCCATCACCCTCGACCACTATTGCCTCCATTGCCCCGCAGTGACAAATTTACTACCACAGGGACAGACCTTACTTCAAATTTGTAAACATTTGCTCACAGATGACAACTTAGATGTACTTCTTGCTCGCCATCCTCACTTTGGTGGCTGTTAATTGTATAGACTTGTTTCCTCTGTGTTGAGTGTGTGTGCGTGTGTGTGTGTGTGTATGTGTGTGCACGTGTGTGTACGCGTGTGTGTGCGTGCGTGCTTATGCGCGTGTGTGTGTGCGTGTGCATGTGCATCCAGCGTGCCCTGCGAGACACGAGTGCTCTGTAATATTCTTTGGACATTAATGTTACTAGGTCTGCCGCCAATAGGCGTAATAAATTGATTAAATAATAATAATCTCTCTCCCTCTCTCTCTCTCTCTTTCTCTCTCTCTCTCTCTCTCTCTCTCTCTCTCTCTCTCTCTCTCTCTCTCTCTCTCTCTCTCTCTCTCTCTCTCTGTCTCTGTCTCTCTGTCTCTCTCTCTCCCTCTCTCTCTCTCTCTTTCTTTCTCTCTCTCTCTCTCTCTCTCTCTCTCTCTCTCTCTCTCTCTCTCTCTCTCTCTCTCTCTCTCTCTCTCTCTCTCTCTCTCTCTCTCTCTCTCTCTTTCTCTCTCCCTCTCTCTCTGTCTACCTATCTCTCTATCTCTGTCTTTGCACCAGGGGCCAGATCTCGTGTTGTGGTCCCAAATGAAGCGAAATTGCTACCAACCCAAGAATCAAGTTGTGACGTCAGATTTGGTGCAACATCTGCGACCGCTCAACCCAGTCACAAATTCCTCAAGCTGGAACTAAAAACATCACTATCATTATTATCATCATTATTATTATTGTTAGCACTTGTGTTGTTTTTATTGCTATCGTTTTCATTATCATGATCATCATCATCGTTATTATCTTTAATATCTTTATAAGTACAATTATCATTATCATTATTATTATCATCAATATTATCATTACTATCATTACTATCATTATCATTATCATCATCATTATCATTATAGTCGTTGTTATTGTTTCTTCTGCAATACCGTAAAGATAATGAGGATGATGATGATAGTTGTAATGATAGTGATAGTAGTAATGATAGTGATAGTAGTGATGATAGTATAATCATAATTATCACTGTTCTTCTTATCGTCACTTTTGTTATCGTCACGATTATCATCATTCTAGTTATCAGCACCATTATTACTTTCACTATCATTATCACTATCATTATAATCATCATCAGCATTATCGTCACTGTTATCAATATCATCGACATCATTATGAACATTGCCCTTGTTATATTAATCAGTTTTCGCGATCGCTATGAAGAACAAGTTTCAGGAAAAAAAAATAATCTTCTGAAGCCAAAGACACTCGACTTAAGAATACTTTGTGAAATTATTTTGCCTCGAATTGTTAATGTTAATGAATCCTGTGGCGGCAGACAGATCCTCTTAGAGAAATGGCCTTTTGCAGAAACACTTCTTAAGGGAAATTAGGGTCAGGAATGAATTCTATCTCTCTCTCTGTCTCTCTCTCTCTCTCTCTCTCTATCTATCTATCTATCTACCTATCTATCTATCTATCTATCTACCTATCTATCTATCTATCTATCTATCTACCTATCTCTCTCTCTCTCTCTCTCTCTCTCTCTCTCTCATTCTCTTTCTCTCTTTCTCTCTCTCTCTCTCTCGCTCTCAGGATAGAGCAGAGAGAGCAAGGAAAATAGAGATTGGCTGCAGGTGATTTCTCGATGAAAAGCGGTGATACAGCCGTGCTTGTCAAGCGATTCAAGTGGATGTCTAGATGGAAAACGGGGAAGACACGCGAGG
>BOPN01007915.1:15000-17500 GCA_017312705.2 Penaeus japonicus | reverse complement strand
AGAGATTAAGAGAGAGAGAGAGAGAGAGAGAAAGGGATGGAGGAAGAGAAGATAGACTGAGGGAGAAAGAAGAAAGAGAGAGAGATTAAGAGAGAGAGAGAGAGAGAGAGAGAGAGCATGAAAGAGAGGGGGAGATAGAGAGAGAGAGAGAGAGAGAGAGAGAGAGAGAGAGGGAGAGAGCGAGAGAGAGGGAGAGAGAGAGAGAGAGAGAGAGAGAGAGAGAGAGAGAGAGAGAGAGAGAGAGAAAGGGATGGAGGGAGAGAAGATAGACTGAGGGAGAGAAGAGAGACTGAGGGAGAAAGGAGAAAGAGAGAGAGAGAGAGAGAGAGAGAGAGAGAGAGAGAGAGAGAGAGAGGGGGAGAGAGAGAGAGAGAGAGAGAGAGAGAGAGAGAGAGAGAGGGAGATAGCGAGAGACAGGGAGAGATAGAGAGTGAGAGTGAGAGAGCAAGAGAGAGAGGGGGTGAGAGAGAGAGAGAAAGAAAGAGACAGGGAGGGAGAGAGGGAGAGAGAGAGAGCGGATGACGAAAACGATCAAAAGGACTCGGTAATGCGGACTCACGTGCATGTATTCTCCGGTGAGACTGCGGGAAAGTAGAGAGATAAGGAGAGAGGCCAGGCAGGGGTAGGGACAGAACGGTGTATGTATATATACACTGTGTATGTGTGTGTGTGTGAATATATATATATATATATATATATATATATATATATATATATATATATATATATATATATATATATATATATATATATATATATATATATATATGTGTGTGTGTGTGTGTGTGTGTGTGTGTGTGTGTGAATATATATATATATATATATATATATATATATATATATATATATATATGTGTGTGTGTGTGTGTGTGTGTGTATACATACATATACATACAAATATATTAATCTCAACAGGCTTCGAATCCATATAGATCTAACTAGACTCACAAACAGGAAACATATATATTTTCATTCAATTGCTATCATTATAACATGAAACCAGATCGTTCGCTTCGTGATACACAACACATAACAAATATTACAACAACCTGATTCGAAATGTGTTGTTTTACAGGCTTTGTAAACGAAAATACAATGTTATACAAGCTTTGTATGAATAAATCCACTGTCATACATGGCTCTGAACTTCGAAAATCTAGCATACATTTGCATTCATGCATCGGAGGCTGGTATATCATAATGCAACAAGTATACAAATGATGTTTATAATGTGCTGTTACGGAGTATTTGACCTTCTGTTGCACTTCCCGTTTGGTGTACTTAGGATATTCGTCTGTTGTATGAGGGATGGCGATGGTATTATAATTTATTTATTATTGTCTGTTCTGTATGAAATAATGTGTGTGTGTGTGTGTGCGTGCGTGCGTGCGTGTGTGTGTGTGTGTGTGCGTGCGTGTGTGAGTGAGTGTGTGCGCGCGCGTTTGGCCTTAATTCGAAAGGGATTAAAAGAGTAATTTGTCTGGATTGTTCTGGTTTTGTATCTTTTTCTATATACTTTTTTCCGGGCTGACTTTATGGGATTCAATTAAAAAAAAAAAGAGACAGTTAGACAATTTATTCAAAGCTTAATTCTTCATGCAATATTGATAATTAAATCAAACGGACAATCTATGAAAAAGTTCATTTATAACAATTAAGTCGAATTAAATTCAATCAAATTCAACGGAAAACAGGTATAATAATCACATATCATAGTTGGTGTTTCTATTAATGAATTCGTTTACATATTGATAGAAACATATAATTCAGATTGTAGTACTGACACAAATGCTACTATTACTAATGATACTAATGATGATATGGTGAGGAAAAATGGTGATGGTAATGATGATGGTACTAATAAAAATGATGGTGACAATAATTATAATGATAATAATAATAATAATAATGATAATGATGATGAGGATGAGGATAATAGTAATGATAATGATAATGATAATAATAATAATATTAATAATAATAATAATATTAATAATAATAACAATAATAATAATAATAAAAATAATATTGATAATAATGATGCTGATGATGATAATAATAATAATAATAATAATAATAATAATAATAATAATAATGATAATAATAATAATAATAATAATAATGATAATAATAATAATAATAATAATAAGAAGAAGAAGAAGAAGAATGATTATAATAATAGCAATAATAATAATTATAATAATAATAATGATAATATTAATAATAGTAATAATAATAACAATAATAATAATAACAATAATAATGGTAATGATAATAATAACAGTGATAATAATAACAATAATAATAATAATAATTATGATAATGATAATGATAATAATAATAATATTGAAAATAATAATGACAATAGTAATGATAATGATAATAATGATAATAATAATGATAATGAAGATGGCGATAACAATAAATATATAACAATAATATAATAAGAAGAATTACCATTATTATTATCATTATCATTATTATTATATCATGATCATGA
>BOPN01007914.1:32775-45275 GCA_017312705.2 Penaeus japonicus | reverse complement strand
TTTTTTTTAATCTAGGTGTTTTTGAGATGTTACCATGGTGATCTGATTCAAAATAAGCCAACTTCAACGGTGCCTTAGGTAAGAATGGCTAATAAGTACTGGTTATGTATGATGAAAGGGAAAATATGAATGGCATTTCTAGCAATGATGATAATCACGATAATGGTGATGAATATAATGGTGCAAATAAGGTTAATGAAAATAATGATAAAGTGATCATGATAAAACTGAAAAAAGAATGATTAAATAATGATAACACCACGAAAGATAATGATAAAAGAAGAAAAACGAAGAAATAGCAGAACGAAAACAATAACATTGATAATCGTTATCATCAAAATGATAATGATAATGATAACAACAATGATAGCAACCACAATGATTTCAATGGTAATATTGATAAAAATAACAATAATAACAATGGCAATGATAATGTTGCTGATGATAATGATAATAACAACAATGATAATGATTATGATGGTAACGCCAATAACAAAAAGATGACAATAATTATGTTAATCATAATAACAACGATTATAAAAATGACAATCCTTATAATTGAGATAAATGATCATGAAAGTAATATAGATAAGAATCATTAAGAATCCCCTGAAACGAATTTGATTGAACAAAAACTTCTCGTGAACCGTGATCTTTTCATACTTTTTCTAACAATTTTTTTCTTTTGTCATTTTTGTCCAGAAATAACCCTTTCGGTATAACAATGACAGAGATAGGACATACTGGCATATAGGCTTGGTTTGTCGTACAGAAATCAGGTCCACAATCCCTTATCAGTGTTTCGGATTTCAGAATTTTTCGAATTTTAAAATAAAAGTGGCACCCCATAATCAATCATTAACACTGCAGCAAAAAAACGTATGAATATTCATGCTAAGTAGGATAATAGATAAAGACTATTGATACCCATAGAGAAATCTGCAGCTCTTTTTTGACATTTTTTTATACAATAAAATTAACCGATAGCGACGGAGCGGTTTAGACCCCGATCGGTCTAAACGCCGCCGGGGTATTTCAAACCGGAGTATTTCTAACGCCTAGGCTTATTCGCAACCCCCCCCCCCCTCAGGCGTGTCGGCTGTATGAAAAGTAATGACGTCATATCACGTCACCGGCGACAAAAAGCGTGTTACGGTCCACAATCCATTTCGGTTTTCAGAATTTCGGATAAAGTAATGTAGACCTGCAGTATATCAGTAGTAGTAGTAATTATAATAGCAGTAGTAATTATAATAGTAGTAGTAATATAATTATTAGTAGTAATAGTAGTAGTAGTAGTAATAACAGCAGCAGTAGTAATAGTAGTTGTAGTAGTAGTAGTATCATGAAAGGTGAAGTAGTATTTTTAGTTGTTGCTGTAGTAGTAGTAATAGTAATAGTAGTAGTAGTAGTAGTAGATCCAAAATATAGATCACCTAACTCTCACCCCGTCGTTGTTAATTTACAATTTCATTCTATGCAAAGTTAGCTGAAGTCATGCTAAAAACAACAGCCAAAAACTTAACCATTTGCTTGACTGACGCATCCCCTGTCTTGCTCGCTTCTCCGATCTGATCTGCTGTGTAGGGAAGGGAGGGTACCGAGGAGGCAGGGGGGGAGGGAAGGGAGGGTACCGAGAAGACAGGGTGGAGGGAAGGAAACGCCATCATTAAGCCTTATGACAAAATCTCCCTTTGGAACGGACTATGAACTAGCGGTTGTTGAGAGTCGTGTAAGAATATGGCTTAGTTATGTAATAGATGGAGGCATAGGCACGGCTACGAGTGGAGGATTGCAAGTCATTTTTCATCTTGTTAAAAAAGTCGTTGTTGTAGTGGTGGTAATAGGAGGAGCAGCAGTAGTGGTCGTTGTAGTAGTAAGGATAAAAACGATACTGATGATAGTAATAATGATTACGATAATATTCGTAATCATAACAAAAACAACTATGGTAATAACAGTGATGGCAATAATAATACTATGATGATGATATGATGGCGAAGAAAACAGGTGAAAAAGGGGAAAGGGAAAATTCAATGAAGAAAAGGATTATAAGAGTAACTGAAAAGAATACAGAATGTGGGAGTATGAGAGGAAGAAAGAGAATAAATATATAACATAAGAAAATAGAAGACAAAACACACAACATCCAAATTGACAAAGATGGGAAGAGGAGGAACATTGAGAAAGGAATGACAATTAAGGAAGGGAATAGGAATGGAAATGTGATGAGATGAATAAAGGTTAGAAGTGAGAAAGAGTGAAATTGGTAAAGAGGGAAGATATGAAGGCAAATGAAAGGGGAAATAAGAAGGTGGATTGCAACGATGAGGTTAACAGGTTTCTATATACATATGTACACATATGTGTATATGCATATATGCATGTGTGTGTGTATACATACATACATACATATATATATATATATATATATATATATATATATATATATATATATATATACATTTGCAAACATTCCCCCACCCCACACATAGGAGGGAAGTGGTAGGGGAAGGAGGGTACTAATGAGGGCGGGGAGAGGGAAGGGAGGGTACCGAGGAGGGAGGGTACCGAGGAGGGAAGGGGAGGGTGTAGGGAAAGGAGGGTACCGAGGAGGCAGGAGAGAGGTAAGGAAGGGTACCGAGGAGGCAGGGGGGAGGGAAGGGAGGGTACCGAGGAGGCAGGAGAGAGGTAAGGAAGGGTACCGAGGAGGCAGGGGGGAGGGAAGGGAGGGTACCGAGGAGGGAGGGGGTAGGGAAGGACGGGAGGGGGTTGAGGAGGTCATCTAGTCACGCCGGAAGAGTTCATTGACCTATTCCTCTCCTGGAGCAGCTTCTGATATGGACGGAAGAACGCGATGAAGACATCAAACTTCCTGTGCAGGGGATTGGTCATCTCTCTCTCTCTCTCTCTCTCTCTCTCTCTCTCTCTCTCTCTCTCTCTCTCTCTCTCTCTCTCTCTCTCTCTCTCTCTCTCTCTCTCTCTCTCTCTCTCTCTCTCTCTCTCTCTCTCTTGCTTTATTATTTTTCCGATTCATTTTCTTTCTCGTCTTTTATTGTAACACTTTCTTATATTTCATGGAATAGGAGATAAGGGGGGTTGGAATACCCTTTCTTGTTATTTCCACCATCGAGAATGTAATATTATTCTAACTTTCCACAATGTCTTTTTAATTAATTACGGGATATAAAAGATATAATAGTTTACCCTTCTCTGTATATAGCGTGGGAGTAGCTAAGAAAATGGGAGTAAGGATTGGTGATAACATTTGTTGATTGATCAGTCTATGTCTTCGTCTTATTCTTCTTCTGTGATTTATTTAATTGTTAATTTGTGTATGTATATATTTCTATCTATAGTCCCTCTTACTATCAAGTTACCGCATGTATTGAGCCATGATATATCTCATAATTAATGCATTTATTTTTTTATTTTTTTTTATTGTTTTTTTTTCATCATTGTCTATTCACGTTTCTAGTTTCAATTTAGTTTGGACATTGTTAACGTAATTTATCCGCCCGTCTCTCCTTTATCTCTATTGCCTCCTTCTCTGCTTATTCATTCCAGTTCTTATCCAGTTCTAATCCAGTTCTAATTCAGTTTTTATCCATTTCTTATCCATTTCTTATCCAGTTCTTATCCAGTTCTTATCCATTTCTTATCCATTTCTTTTCCCTTTCTTTTCCAGTTCTTATCCATTTCTTATTCATTTCTTATCCAGTTCTTATCCAGTTCTTATCCAGTTCTTATCCATTTCTTATCCAGTTCTTATCTAGTTCTTATCCATTTCTTATCCAGTTCTTATCCATTCCTTATCCTTTTCTTATCCAGTTCTTATCCAGTTCTTATCCATTCCTTATCCATTTCTTATCCATGTAATTCCTTGCTTTCTAAATGGTTGTAGAATCTAATACCCCTCGTATCTCCCTTTATCTAATCTTATCTGTAAAGTTTCGTCCTCTTCGCCTTTGCCTTTGTATTTGGCTTCTCATTCTTCTTCTTCTTCTTTTTCTTCTTCTTCCTCTTCTTCGTTTTCTTCTTCGTCGTTATTTTCGTCACAGTAGCCTTTGATTTTTTTTTCTTCCTCCTCTTATACTTCATCTTCTTCCTATGCTTCTTCTTCTTCTTCTTCTTCTTCTCTTCCTCCTATTCCTCCTCCTCCTTCTCCTCCACCTACTCCTACACCTTACACGATTTTCCTCTCTCTCTCTTTCGCTTATTGATTGACAGGGTCACAGTAATATCTGCTTCACCAACAATGTATGTCTCAGAATCTAACATGAACTGTGCAAATCATTTAGGCATAGTTCCTATGTCTATTCATGTGTATACAATGTATATAATATGAGCAAACGTATCAAAATCAAAATCAAATCTCTCTCTCTCTCTCTCTCTCTCTCTCTCTCTCTCTCTCTCTTTCTCTCTCTCTCTCCTAGATATTTCTTTTTCTCTCTCATAATTTTTCTTTCTCTTTCTTTCTCTCTTAATTTCTCTTTCTCTTTCTTTCTCTCCTCTCAAAATCAAAATCAAATCTCTCTCTCTCTCTCTCTCTCTCTCTCTCTCTCTCTCTCTCTCTCTCTCTCTCTCTCTCTCTCTCTCTCTCTCTCTCTCTCTCTCTCTCTCTGTCTCTCTCTCCGCGCACTCCAAGTTTTTGCAATTATTGGAAATTTGCAGTTCAGCCAGTTCTAAGTGGTTGCAACAGAGCATTACACTTTGTCTCTCAAACAAATTGAACTCAAATAAAGTTATCGGAATAACTCATTTTGCTTCGAAATTAGCGAAATGGGCGGGATCGAAAAGCGACATTTTTCAGATGGTGTTGATATCATTAGGTAATCAATATCCCTTGTAGTAAAATAGTTCTAGACAATTGATTATATTAATGCTGTGATCCCTACTTATGATTTACCGTGTTTGACGAAATAGTCTTCCTGGAGTGAGTTACTAGAAGAGGCAAAGTGTAATCACTGTAAAGCTAGTGCAATCATAATAAAACGTCATTCACTATAATGCGCTCACATCTCATCACCACACCTGAAGGACAACACTATACGTTCATTAAGGTATCTGCGTTTATCACTATAACCCTGAATGCAAAGAATGATGAAAATCGACACACTGTTGCGAGAATTAAGGAAATATAAGAACATACAAGTTCCATACATAATTAGAAGAATGAATATACGCAAGTGCAGAAAATTAAAGAAATACGTGAATAGAGATATTTAAGCAGAGGTAAGAGATGACTTTAATTAAATAAGCGAAAATATACATGGAGAATTTATAGAGAAATCATAACATGGTTATTATCACGGATCGAAGTGGAAATGCATCAGCGCCTATATTAATTCCACTACCTGATCCCTGGATCAAAAAAAAAAAAAAAAAAAAAAAAAAAAAAAAAAAAAAAAACTATAAATTCTCTTCACACTCCCCATTTTTAAATTTATGCGTAATCTTTACACACATAACACATAAACGACCCAATAGTCAAATAAACCCAGAACACAACCGAACGAGACTAATATCCCATTAATACGGATGAAAACAAAAGCCCTCATTCTACGGTGGGGATTATAATTGATTCCTTGAAACGTACAATTAATGATTAATTGGGTAATCACTCTGTCGAGATTACGTAGCATTCAGGATTGCACGAGTGGGATTATTAATTAGATAATAACTGTAGCAGAGTATCATTAGTGTTAATTCTGTCGCCGTAGCAAAAAACGTTCTTATAAATGTTCACATTTATGGCGGGAAAGTGATATTAATCTTCGTCTCGTGTCCTGATGTCCTATGATGCATTTCCTCGGATTCATAGGATTTCTACGTGTCAAGATTGATCCTTATAAATATTGAATAGAGCTTGATGACATATTGAGAGAACTGTTTTAGTAGCAATTAGGCGGGGGGGGAGGGGGGGGAGATGGAGAGAAAGGGGGGATTCGGGGGGAGAGAACGAGAGGAAGGATTGTAGGGAAAAGATGAAAACAAAAAATAAAGAAAGGGGTTAGGAGGGAGAAGGGAAGGGAAGGGGGGAGAAAAGATAATAGGATATGTATTTAGAGAGATTGAAGTGTGTGTGTGTGTGTGTGTGTGTGTGTGTGTGTGTGTGTGTGTGTGCGTGCGGAAGTAGCAGGTGTGACCATATATATTAGATTAAAGATAAGTAAAAAAAAATAAATAAAATAAAAAAAATAAACTATTTATCCCCAGATTTAACTATACACAAACGGCTTTGGAAAAAAAATACCACGAAAAAAATAAACAGATCTGTTTATTCTATCTTTCCTTCCTTCCTTCTTTCATTCTTTCTTTTCTTTCTTTTCTTTCTTTCCTTTTTGCTCCCCTTTCCTACAGCTCCTCAGAGTGTTATATAAGAACAAGTTCCTCCCCGCTGCTTAATGTGCTTTGTTTCAGTCCTGCATTGCACAAAACCCTCGTGCTTATATTGCAGTCGGTTGCACTCGTCTTGGCTCAACGGGGGACACATTGCTTGCTGTGTTTAGTGCTTTCAGTGAACTTAAATGCGTAATGTAATGTATTTCGGTGGAGCCAGAGCGCGGTTGTTCGGGTGGTTGAATTATTTGTAGAAATGATGGTTAGTTGCAAATTATGATGCATTTGGTTTGTGTGTTGTTTGTGTGTGTGGGGGTGGGTGGGGGTGGGGGGGTTGTGTGTGTGGGGTGGGGGTGGGGGGGGGGTTGTGTGTGTGTGTGTGTTATTTTGTTGAGTTAATAATCATTTTGAATTATGGTGTATTTTGTTTGTTTTGTTATGTGTATCTATGTGTGTGTGTTTGTATTGGTGTATGTATTTTATTTTGTTTTATTCTGTCGAGTTAATAATCATTTTAAATTATGGTGTGTTTTGTTTGCTTTGTTATGTGTATGTATGTGTGTGTGTCTGTATATGTATTTGTATGCGCAAGTGTATGTGTGTGTTTTTTTTTTTGCTTAGTCTCATTTCCTCTCTCTTATTACTGAATTATTTCCCTCCTCCTAACATCTCTATAAAGTATTCCATTTTCACAAACGTAATACCAAATTACGTAAAGTGTAAGTGACCATTATCATATAAACCCTAAAACTGTTGCAAATGTCCACGGAGAGAGAATGATGCTGCAAAAATATTGCATAGGAATGTCTGGTACGTTTTGTTATTTTTATTGTTCTTCTTTTATTATCGGTTTATCTCTTTGACTCAATTTTTTTTTTTCTAATTGTGATGTTCGTTATTTCAATGATATTCATGACATTGCATTATCCAAATATCAACAATCCCTTTCTGGCAGTGTTTTATTATGTGACGTATTGTTATAACTTTACAACGATTCTGACGTTGTTCATGCATTATGATAACCTATCACCTTTAACATTCTTATCTTTCTCAATTGCCTCAAACGTTGAAACACTTGTCTTTTTTTCGGAGTATTTTGAAACACTTGTCTTTTTTCGGAGTATTTTGAAACACTTGTCACATTTTTTTTTTTAGATTCTGCCACACATGTCAACCACGTTTCCGAATAACTCATATTCTCTCAGAAAGTCCGAGACACGCAGGCAGAAAAGGCAGTTCTTTTATATTCTGATGACCTGTAGCCTATAACAAATAACGGCAAAGCTTCATGTCACAAGCTATAATAGCTACGCGACCTGTAGATAAATTGAGTTAGAGAGCAAAGACAGAACAGAAGGTTTTATTAAACTAGTTAGGTCGTACGTAATTCAACAAGCAAAATACACACACACAATGAAATAGATATAAAACCTTCTGAAGATTTATATATTTACATTCTTTCATAAATACAATAGATAAAACTTAAAGCAATATAACTTCCTCTATATCCCAATTTTTTTTTCTATCATTATTACTTAACTTCTGCGGTTTTCGACAAAGGAAGAATCATACATCATCATACTTCACAATAAGATTACACTATATGCGAGCCAGAAAACAGAAATAATATAGAAAAAAATAATTAAATATGTACATATATATATACATATATACATATATATATATATATATATATATATATATATATATATATATATATATATATATATATATATAAATTGCGTAATGCGTAAAGGACATAATATCCATTCAATCCACTCAAAAATAAGAATATAACTACATATCGATATCCCAAAAGCCCAAAGCCCAATTAAGTCATATAAAACACAAGGTATAGCTAAAGCAGCGAATAGGCAGCCGGCCGCATGTGATATTGTTTACGGGTCATATATTTGGCGCACCTTTCCTAGATTTTTCCATTGGTTAAGAAAATATGTGAGAGTTTTGAGAGTTTGCTTATTTCTCTATACGCCAGAATTAGGGGCGCTGGTGGTTTATGAATTAAGACGATATTAAAACAGCGGCTTATGTTATGCTAAAATGTTGTTAAAATAGTAAATGCGAATTGCCATAACAACCTAATACTTATCCCCCCCCCCCCTACCTCCCACCTTTTTTCTTTCTGTCTGTCTCATCCTTCTCCTTTCTCTCTCTCTCTCTCTCTAAATCTTCTCTTTCTCTCCTCTCCCTTCAGTTAAGAATGAATAAATATCCCCTTCTTGTCTCCATCCTTTCACCTCCTTTCTCTATCTCTTATTTTATCTACATTTACTATTTTTCTTTCTCTTTTTCTTGACTATTTCTCTCTCTCTCTATCTATCTATCTATATATTTATCTCTTCTCTCTCTCTCTCTTTCTCTATCTATCTATCTTTCTTTCTTTCTTTCTCTATCTATCTATCTATCTATCTTTCTTTCTTTCTTTCTCTATCTATCTATCTATCTATCTCTATCTATCAATCTATCTCTATCTATCTATATATATATATATCTCTCTCTCCCTCTCTCTCTCTCTTTCTCTATATATCTATCTATCTATCTTTCTTTCTCTATCTATCTATCTATCTATTTACCTTTCTCTATCTATCTATCTCTATCTATCTATCTATCTATCTATCTATCTATCTATCTATCTATCTATATATATATATATATATATATATATATATATATATATATATATATATATATATATATATCCCTCTCTCCCTATCTCTCTCTTTCTCTTTCTGCTTCCGAAGCAGAACTCAATCCTCTGTTGATCAGAAATATAATATTTGATCACTGGCTAACAACAAAAGCTATATCTTTTTCCATAATCTCGTATGAACATATTTCTGATCAGCTAATCAAACAAGAGATTAATATCACTAATACCTAGCAACCAATCATTACCTGTTTGATAATCTCAGGACTCTTATACAGTTCACATTAATCTTATGATATGTCAGTGATTTGTAAATGTTCTGTTGCATAACGTATTTGTTAGCTTTCTGGTTATTTTTGCTTTGAATATGCATTAATGATGTATGTTTTCTTTATTCATGTAGGTTTAGTGCTGCCATTATGGTCAATGTTATTATCATGATATTATTATTATCGGTATCATACAGTTTTCTTTGTGATGAATGACTGTCTCTACAACTTTTACAATAATCATCTTAATCTTTATTCGGATCATTGTCATCCTCCTTATTATGGTTATCACCATCCGTTTGTCATATCATTTATAGTTGTCATCTTCAGTTATCGTTCTATTGTAACAATTATCATTATTTTCAATTAAAATTGTGAAAGTAAAAGGTATAATTATATTATCGGTATTATCAATATCATTAACATTGTCATTGTCATTAGGATTTTTAGTATTGTTATTGTTTTCCCTATAATTATTGTCACTAACATTTATATTACCATTATTTCGAGTGTTATTACTATTACTATTATTATTGTTATTATTATTGTCATATATCCCATTTATTATCAATATTATTACTATTGTTATTATCATCATTATCCTATCTTTCCTTCCTTCCTTCATTCTTTCTTTCTTTCTTTTGCTATTGTTATTATCATCATTATCCTTTGCTATAAAGCTGGTTCGTTGATTCATATCTTCTTTAAAATGATCACGAAAACAGAACACAACATAAAGTTTTAAAAGTTACGAGAACCATAACACTTGAGGTCACTCGTAACTCAATAAAAATAAGCCAATACAACATATATAGTAAGACTAGTAAGACGATTCCCGTTCTGTAAAAGGTAATATTATTATGTCTTTCCTGTTCTTTACTGGTTCCCTTTACATGCTTTATGTTTTCAGTCTGATATCTTTAGTGTTACTACTACTTCATGGATAAAAAATTAAGGTAATAGGTATGTGTTTTGGCTCTTTGTTTGCTATGCGCCTCCTTCCACCGCTGGTTTAGATTCGATGCGCATCACTCACGTCCTTTGTCTTTGTGGTGTCGCCATCTTTCCCTTCCCGCCTTTAATGCCATGTTTATAATAACGTACGTGATGTAGTGTTGTCGGTTGGGAAAAGTGAACATTATCATCACTTTTATTTTCTTTTGAGGAAGAGAAAAAAAAATGGTTCTCGAGAAGTTCGAGAAAGCGGCGAGAGGATGGGGGGAAAAGTCTTTGGGATATTAAAGGATATTCAAATGTATCTGAAAGGTTGGCTTAATATTAAACAAAGCAAGACGTCCCCCCCTCCCCCCTCCTCCCTCCCCCTTCCCCCTCCCCCGCCCAATAAATCTCCGCTTGCCTACCAAGAGATTCAGTGTTTTATCTTTGAACAGCTAAAATCGATGCCATGATTTGGAATTCGATGGGGATAATATTAGCATCTGACATCGTAATGTTTCATTGGCGCCACGCTGTCTGGAACCGCTCGCTGCCGCGGGATCAGTTCAGTTCAGTTTAGAGAGATTTGCGAAGACGTCGCTTCGCCCGGGTTATATGGGCGCGGGATCGGATCTGCTTTTAGTCATTCTATAAGACCCCTTTTTACCTTCGATAACCTTAATTATTCAGTCCTCTTTCAAAGGATAAGGGATCATGTATAAATACCGTATATCTGTGTGTGTAGACATGTGTGTATGTGTGTATATACATATTGGGGAAATACCTTGGTAAAGACAGCGCATTTTTTTTTATAAATGATTAGGACCAAGACCACAGGCGAGGGCGGCGAAAAATAAGAAAAAGAGGATTTCGAGTCTGTATTAAATGAAACTGGCACAAAGGCTCAAAAACAGAGCTCACAGGAAGTGGAAGAAAGGGAATGATTACAATGGAACTGTTTATTTTGGAGTTAGAAGTGCCGAGGAAGGCGAAAGGGAAGCAAGAGACAGAAAAGTGAACTTAATAGAGAGAGTACATAGGGATGATTAAGCGGAAAGTTGGGAAAGATGCAAGTTATCAGACTGGCAATCCAGTATAGAGACGGATAATTGCTAACGGAATGAGACATGATTGTGAAAGACAGAAATAGTGGAAATTATGTTTCTGTACACAGGCACGCATGGGCATGAGCGTGCTCACGTACAAACACACACACACACACACACACACACACATATATATATATATATATATATATATATATAGAGAGAGAGAGAGAGAGAGAGAGAGAGAGAGAGAGAGAGAGAGAGAGAGAGAGAGAGAGAAATTGGAAGCGGCCAACAGGATGTTCAAGAAAGTGCCTGAGCAAAACGAACTGATGGAGGGAAAAGGAAGGCCAAATCTCAGATTCAGTGTACAAGTTGGCCAAAACCGGGAGATTCGAAACATACGAGATTCGAGACATACTTTAAAGAAGGAATTAGACTCTACACACAGTCGGATCAAGTTGGAGAAAGTAGTCTCAGGCGAGGCAATTGTAGACTCGGATCCAACGCCCAGACTGAAAATAAGTGCGACCCACCAATTCCTAACACGAGCGGTGAGAGTGGTTAGATGAATGGAGAAAAATAGGTGATTGTTGGAGGAATGAGAGTCAAAGCAAGACAGTCCCCTAAGTAGCCCCCGAGAAGAAATAATGGGAGCGTAAAATAACGTTCGGTTAATGGGTCTGCTAACTATAGAAGTGAAAAGAAGGTGGATAATCCTGAAACTCTGGTGGAAGTAAATCTTGGGGCAACCCTACAATAGGTGACGAAGAGAGATGGGCGCAATGCTGGTCGTGGGTTGCTAACCAGGGGCGTGTAGTTGTGTAGTTTGAGGTGTAGTCTGACAGATAGACGGTCGAAGAGGGCAACCTCGTTTTCCTTGTAGGATGACAAGATGGTGACATCCTCATCGCGTAGACTACAGCGCTTCTCGAAACGTCTGGAAAAGTTTTGAAGTGGAGGAGGCCGATGGAAGTCTTGGTGTCCGGGATGAAAGTATCTTAGAGAGATACTTGCCTCTAGACCCCTTTATCTCTTCTCGCTACTGCTTGCTTCAGAGCACCTCGATTGGGTCGGATTACCTGTGCCTCCGTTTTTATCTTGCCTTATCCTCTCTTAATGCAGTGCAAATGCCGACGGTTATGTGTGTGTGTGCTCGTGTGACGTACATACATATAGATTTATTTTTATTTCTTATCTAAAACAAAGACATATCATTTTGCATACAAGAGTATCTCA
>BOPN01007914.1:20000-24273 GCA_017312705.2 Penaeus japonicus | reverse complement strand
CCCACGACCTGTTGATGAGATGCAAGAATGCAAGCTCACCTTCAAGTCTTAGGTGGGAAATGATGGGGGAGGAGATCCCATCACAACCCAGGGCTGACCGCGAACTGGTCTTATACGTCCGCTGTAATTCCCTCAGAGAGAACAGGGCATCAGCATCATCAGGCTCGACCGCCTTTCTCTGATGAGGGCATGCCTGCCTGGAAGCACTTCCTCTTGGCATGCCCTCAACTCTGCTGGTAGACTGGTGCTACTTGTTCTAGCAGAGAAGTCGAGTGCCAGTCTCTCTGCCTCCGACCGCAGGTCATGGCGGGTCTTTCTGGGGGCTGAGCGATTTGTGGCCCATCTGATACGGTTCCACAGCTCTGAAAGGGAGGTTTAGTGGCCAAAGGACTCACACCACTCCAGCCACTTTTCCTGCTTTACCCTCTTAGCAGTTTCCTGAGCATCCCAGAGAGCCTCTCTCAAAAGAGTGTGGTTCTCTGGGGTTCTCTGTCTGCGTAAGTGTCTTCTGCACATATTGATTCTGCAGTTGACCTCTTTAATTTCATCATTGAAACACCTGGACTACGGACGAGTTTTGGGAATGGTCTCTGAGGCTGCCTAATCTATGGCATTAACAAGTCTGGCCTTAAGTGTATCCACATTATCATTAAGTGAGAATTCACTGGTTCTGAGGCACCTGGCCAGGGCCTCCTGGAAAGCTTTTCGGTTGGCCCTGTCCACCTTCCATCGAGGATTGTGCTGGGGCACAGGTGCCAGGCCAGCATTTAAGATGGTGGTGACTATCCCATAGTGATCGCTCAGGGCAGTGTTGTCTACAGACCAACTAATTCTTTCGACCAGGGCTGCAGTGACAAAGGTAAGGTCAAGGGCACCCCTTCTTACATGTATAGGCTCCTGGTTGTTGAGAAGAGCAATCTCAGGGCATGACTCAAGCACCGCGGCTATGTGACAGCCTGCCGCATCCCGGCTCCGCATGGGAGCCAGGATGGGGTGGTGGGCATTGAAGTCTCCCCCTATGAAAATTAACTCGTGTGCCGCAGAAGCACATTCACTAATATCTAAGCTCCTACAGGTTGGCCTGCTGTACACATTGTACAGCTTAAGGGGACCCCCAGCCAAATGGATTTTAACGGTAAGGAGTTCGACACCTCCACACTGCACAGGATCAGCAATCAAGGAGCAGGGGATAGTCAACTTCACAAGGGTAATCAGACCTCTGGTGCTTTCAGTAGAGGGCAATACAAAGGGATATCCCAAGAAGCGAACAGAGTCCCCCGATAGAGTCTCCTGGAGCACGACAATGTCAATGTTCCGAGATCGAACGATCGTGTGGAGAAGGGCGTTCCTCTGGAAAAAGCTGTTGATATTCCACTACAGTATGCTTAGATTAGGAGCCATTCTGCTAATCTGAGTCCATTAGGTCTGTGTCGTCAACAACGTCGACATAATCGGTCTCAGTGTCCGACTCCCCAGTGTGGGTAATGTCAGACATTTCGGAGTCCGACAACTCCTTGGTGAGTTCCTCACTCAGTCGTCAGGACAGGTCAAGTCATTAAAAGGACTGGGTCTCCTGGGAGGT
This sequence comes from Penaeus japonicus, assembly GCA_017312705.2. Lineage (NCBI taxonomy): Eukaryota > Metazoa > Arthropoda > Malacostraca > Decapoda > Penaeidae > Penaeus > Penaeus japonicus. The sequence goes on along the minus strand of BOPN01007914.1, from coordinate 22,691 downwards.
GGAGAACCCTTTGTCGCCTTGACCTTCACTCTGGAAGGTCGTGGCTTCCTCACCCTTTGGGGTTTGGGAACAGGCTCTGCCAATGTGGTCTTGGCCACAGGTTGGGTGGGGAGACAAGTCTTGCCCTGGGGGTTTGTGGGGAGAGTCTTGCCCTGAGTTGGATTGGGTGTAGAGGCCTTGGGCCTTATATCCCTTTCCTTCAGGGCAGCAACAGTCTGGGTCATTGCCGTCATGACAACCTTGACTGCCTTCTCCGTCTCCTCACTGGTTCTTCTCATTGTTGTCACAACTGCTGTGATGTCTGTCTTCAGCAGGAGCTTCAAGTCCTCCTCTGTAAACAGAGTCAGTCTCTCCGCTCTTGGGGTAGACTTTGGTGTGTTCCCAGACCCTTTCTGGGTCTGTTTCCGTCTTAGAACAGCCACCAGATCCGGAAACTCCTGTGTGTTGGAGGTGTCCGGTGGTGGTTTCGCTTTGGGTGGTGCTTCCTTCCTCTTAGGAGGGAGGGGTGGGGAGCCCTTACCCCTTTGTTCTGCCCCCAGACATAGGTGCCTAGAGGGGTGGGAACAAAGTCTGACCGTTTTGCAACGACCTCTTGCCGCCAAAGAGCCTCTTCTTTCCTTACGGAACATCCGAGGCTCCAGGCGTGGTGCTTTTTGTGGCAGTTGGGACACTAGGCAGTGGTGTCCCGCTTGCCATCTTTGTGTGCTTTGAGGCACACTTCCGTGCTGTGTGCCTGACTACAGACACCACACTTCGGCTTTGCAGAGCAAGTGGCCTGGTGGTGTCTGTACTTCTGGTAGCGGAGCGGGTCTGGGACATATGTCTTGAGGCTGTAGGACCCCCAGTTGCCAAGGTCCAAGGACGCAACAGGACTTGCCTGGTTGGGTGCTTCCCTTTAAAAAGTTGGGAAGCTCCCACCACCTTGGGATGAGCAGTGATGACCTCAAGGTCATACATCAGAGGGAAGCCAAGAAGCACCATCTTGGACTTCCTCTCTTCAGAAGTCAGGGCCGCCAGGCTCACGTTCCGCTCATCCAGGAGCTTGTCAGTCTCCTAGAGGAAGGTGAGGATGGCTTGGTCCTTTGGGATGATTATCATCGCATTTTCTCTGGCAATTCTATTTGTCAGACGGCACTGTCTCTGGGTTTCCAGAACCTGTACCATCTGTTAAGCTTTGACAAAACCCTCAGGTTTAGGGGGAAACGAATCAGGGCTACAGACTCGCCCTCCGAGTCCATAGCCGGCCGAGGATGCTTGTTACCTGTTTTCCAAAGCGACGCCGGAGTTTTAGCAGAGGGGCCAATAGGGTTGGAGGGTCCTGCCTGGCTTCCATTCTTGGGTTGACTCGTCATCTGAACCGACGCCAGAGACTTGTTGGAGCCAAGGGTTGGTTTGGAGGGTCAAGCCCGAGGCTCTTGGGTAGGCTTCCTCTTAACCGACACCAGAGCCTTACCCAACTTTTTAGTTTTGTCCCCAAGGACCTTGAAATGCTCCAAGGTGACAGCCTTAGTCATCTTTGTTCCAGGTTCGTCAACTGGGGGTCAGTCAGGGTTTTTCTTAGTAAAAAATGCCATAGGAAAAGCGGTTCAATTCATTCCCCACGCCCCCACCCACCATGGAGTCCAACAAGGAGAAGCTGTGCACTAAGACCATGCTCAGAAGCCACAGGGGCGGTGGGAGGATATACACAACCCCCGCCTCGCATTGATGGCACTAGCAAATACATACGATTGCCTGCAAGACAGGGGCTGCTTTACCCTAGCCTAGCTAAAAATAAAAGACCAGCCGATTGACCTAATCGAGCCAAGATCAGGACACCCGTCTTGCTGGAATAGAGGACCAAAGAGGTGTGTTGCTAGCCGCAGGGCGTACTCATACACGGCATCGCTCAACCTCCAGGACTCCTGGGCAGGTGTGTACCCCCCTGGGGGGAGGACCAGGGGGGGTGTGATAGCATCAACTAGATCAGGATCTAGGAACACTTAGTCATCCCTCTTCGGAGAATCAACTGCTAGAAAGCCTCCTCAACGGGAGGGAGAGACTGGCTAGTTCTAGAGCAGGCTCGTCCGAGAAATGAGTTCAAGCCCCCGCGCCACGACAAGGCGGTTCCTTTTGGTGGGGGACGAAAATGTTCAAAAATCGCTCTTTTTGTAGCTGGCCACTGTGCCAGCTCCTAGAATCCTTGTTCCTCACCACTAGACCTAGACCAATCACGAATGACCTAAGCTGCGAGGGGTCGCAATCATGCACCGATGTCAGCCACCGACGTACAGTGCCCCTACCTCGCGAGTCGGGTCCTTGTGTACCTGCCTGGTTACACTGACACACCTGCATACAAACATGCTGCATAATATCCCTTACAAAAAAAAAAAAAAAAAAAAAACCTTCACATTTACAATTACTTTGAAAAAATCATAGCTAATCTCGCAGTTGTGACAATATACATATATATGTATGTATATGTATATATATATGTATACATATGTATATATACACACATATATATTGTTCTGCTGGTCACCTCGTCTATCTGCCAACAACACGAGGCAGGTTAGGCAGACGGCATGCTAACCACAGGGTCGTGAACACAGAATAGAATAACCACAGTGTCCCAGAACACCACGAGGGGAGAGGGGAACCGCCACGTGACAAGGCAAGGCACGAAATAAATACACAATAACAGTCTATCCT
>BOPN01007913.1:47500-52359 GCA_017312705.2 Penaeus japonicus | reverse complement strand
GCATATATATATATTTATATATATATATATATTATATATGCATATATATATATATATGCATATATATATATATATCATATATATATTATATATGCATATATATATATATATATATATATATATATACATATATATGCATATATATGTATATATATATATATATGCATATATATATTATATGTGCATATATATATTCATATATGTATATGTAGATGCATATATATATGCATATATATATGCATATATATATAAATATATATGCATATATATATGCATATATATAAAAGCATATGTATATATATATATGCATATATATGTATATATTTATACTATATATATATGCATTTATATATATACATATGCATATATATGGCATATATATATATTTATATATATATATGCATATATATATTATCTTGTATATATGTGTGTGTACATATCTATCTATGTATCTATCTATATATATATTTTAATCAACGTTAATCATACCCATCTTTTCGTCTTGGAACCACTCAGGATAAATCTTCATTCAGGTAAGATAAATCGACATTCTAGTAGGATAAATCTGCTTTCAAGTAGGATAAATCTTCATTCAGTTGGGATAAATTTATTTTCAAGTAGGATAAATCTTCATTCAGGTAGGATAAATCTACATTCAAGATGGATAAATCTACATTCAAGAAGGATAAATCTACAATCAGGTAGGATAAATCTACATTCACGTAGGATAAATATATATTCAAGTAGGATAAATCTACATTCAAGTAGGAAAAATCTTTTTTCAGGTAGGATGAATTAACATTCACGTAGGATAAATCTACATTCAGGTAGGATAAATCTTCATTCAAGTAGGATAAATCTACATTCAAGTAGGATAAATCTAAAATCAAATAGGATAAATCTACATTCAAGTAGGAAAAATCTTTTTTCAGGTAGGATAAATCCACATTCACGTAGGATAAATCTACATTCAAGTAGGATAAATCTTCATTCAAGTAGGATAAATCTTCATTCAAGTAGCATAAATCTACATTCAAATAGGATAACTATATTCAGGTAGGATAAATCTACATTCAAGTAGGAAATTTTTTTTTCAGGTAGGATAAATTTATATTCACGTAGGATAAATCTAAAAACAAATAAGAAATCTATATTCAAGTAGGATAAATCTTCATTCCAGTAGGATAAATCTTCATTCAAGTAGGATAAATCTATATTCAAGTAGGATAAAAAAAAATTCAGGTAGGATAAATCTACATTCACGTAGGATAAATCTACATTCAAGTAAGATAAATATGATTTCAAGTAGGATAAATCTACATTCAAGTAGGATAGATATACAATACACAAGTAGGATAAATCTACATTTAAGTAGGATAAATATACAATACACAAGTAGGATAAATATACATTCAAGTAGGATAAATATACAATACACAAGTAGGATAAAAAAAATTCAGGGAGGATAAGTCTACATTCAAGTGGGAAAATTATTTTTTCAGGTAGGATAATCTACATTCAAGTAGGATAAAATATGCATATATATACATATATATACATATATACATATATATAATGTATATATATGTATATATGTATATGTATATATATAAATATATATATATGTGTATTTATATATATATACATACATATGTATATATATGTTTATATATATAAATTTATATATATAATGTATATATATATACATATACATACATATATGTGTATATATATACAGTATATATATATATACATATACAAGATATATATATATATATATATATACATTATATATATATGAATATATATACAGTATGTATATATATATATATGCAAAAAATATATATATATAATATATATATATATATATATATATATATATATATATATATATATATATATATATATATATATGCATTTAAATTACAAAAATTATACACACAAACACCACACACTCACAAAACTACACACACACACACACACACACACACACACACACACACACACACACACACACACACACACACACACACACACACACACACACACACACACACACACGTTCTCTATATTGCTCTCTAACACAAACCGCATGCACGCATGCACGCACGCATTCACGCACGCATATACACACATACACACACTCATACACACACACATTCTCTATATCGCTCTCTCATACACCACACACACACACATTCTCTATATCGCTCCCTCACACACACACACACACACACACACACACACACACATTCTCTATATCGCTCTCACACACACACATACACATTCTCTATATCGCTCTCACACACACACATACACATTCTCTATATCGCTCTCACACACACACATACACATTCTCTATATCGCTCTCACACACACACATACACATTCTCTATATCGCTCTCACACACACACATACACATTCTCTATATCGCTCTCACACACACACATACACATTCTCTATATCGCTCTCACACACACACATACACATTCTCTATATCGCTCTCACACACACACATACACATTCTCTATATCGCTCTCACACACACACATACACATTCTCTATATCGCTCTCACACACACACATACACATTCTCTATATCGCTCTCACACACACACATACACATTCTCTATATCGCTCTCACACACACACATACACATTCTCTATATCGCTCTCACACACATACACACACCACACACACACACATAACACACACACACACACACCACACACACACACACCACACCACACACACACACACACCACACCACACACACACACCACACCACACCACACACACACCACACACACACACACACACACCACACACACACACACACCACACACACACACACACACACACACACACACACACACACACACACACACACACACACACACCACACACACACACAACACACACACACACACACACACACACACACACACACACACACACACACACACACACCACACACACACCACACACACATACACACCACACACACATACACACCAAATACACACATACACAACAAATACACACATACACAACAAATACACACACACACAACAAACACACACACACACACACAACAAATACACACACACACAACAAATACACACACACACACCAAATACACACACACGCACAAACACAAACACACACACACACTCACAAACACAAACACACACACTCACACTCACACTCACACACACACACAGACACACACTCACACTCACAGACACACACGCACAAACAAACAAACACACACACACACAGACACACACACACACTCACACACACACACACAGACACACACGCACAAACAAACAAACACACACACATATATATGTGTGTGTATATATATACATATGTATATATATGTATGCATGTATATATATATGTATATATATACATATATATGCATATATATATATATATTTATATGTATATATTTGTACTTATATATAATATATATATGTATTATATATATAAATACATTCATGTATACATAATAATATATATATATATGCATATATATATATTCATTTATATATAATACATATATGTATATAATATATATATACATAATATATATATATATATATATATATATATATATATATATATATATATGTATATAAATGTAAACATATAAATATACATATTTATATATATATTTATCTATATATACATTTATATATATTTTCATATACGTATACATATATACATATATATGTTATATATACACATATATTTATATATATATATATATATATTTGTACATATATATATATATATTTGTACATATATATATAATGTATAATTATACGTATTTATATATGTATTATATATATTTACAGAATTACATATTTATATATATATAAATATGTATATATATACATAAATATATATATATATATTGGTATATGTATATTTTTATATAAATACATATATTGGTATATACATAGATATTTTTATGCATATATATATTCATATATATAATATATATGTATATTCATGTACATATGTATATATAATACATATATACATATTTATGTTTATATTTATATATACATATATATAATTATATTTATGTATTCATATATATACATATATATCTATATTTATGTATATGTATACATATATAGATATATATTCATATATATGTGTATATGTATTTATATATACATGTTTAGATATATATACATACATACATGTATATATATAAATATATACATATACATATATATGTATATAAACATATATATATCAATCTATATATACATATATATGAATATATATACACATGAATCTATATATATATATATATATATATATATATATATATATATATATATATATATATATATATACATATAAATTGATATATATATATATATATATATAATATATATACATATATAATATATATATTTATATATATATATATGTATATATATACATATATATATAATATATATATACATATAATATATATGTGTGTGTGAACATATTTATATATATATATCTATATATATATGTACACACATATATATTTATATATACATATATATGTATAAATATGTGTAATACATATATATATGTAATGTACATATATATACATATATGTATATATATACATAATATATATACATACATATATGTATATATATATACATGATATATATATATATATATACATATATGTATATATTTCCATATATGGATATATACATATATGTATATATTTCCATATATGGATATATATACATATGTATATATATTTATATACATAAATATATAAATATATATATATGAATATATAGATAAATATGTATATATATGTACATA